>JAUZNJ010029179.1:0-15588 GCA_034780135.1 Jordanella pulchra | reverse complement strand
CTGTTCTTTATCCACCACCACAATGTCCGGTTGGTTCGCCATTACCATCTTGTCTGTCTGGATCTGGAAGTCCCACACGATCTTAGCTCGGTCATTCTCCACTACCTTTGGGGGTGTTCCCCACTTCGATCTCGGGGCTTCAAGTCCATATTCTGCACAGAAGTTGCTGTACACTATGCCCGCCACTTGGTTATGTCGTTCCATGTACGCTTTCCCTGCCAGCATCTTTATATATATTTGTGTGTGTGTGTGTGTGTCACATGAGTTATACTTGCTTTAAGTTTTTGTAGCACAAACATTCCCTGTCAAAAATGTTGAAGGTTGTGTGAGAAATTTAAAGGGAGTGGAACAATTCAACTGTATAACTATAAATGGATTTGAAGAATGAAGAGGAATTTCTGATCATGTAACCTTATGAAGTACTTATTGTGCACCTCAGTGAAAGCACATTAACCAACAAAATAATGAAGATGACTGGCAGCTGACAGGAAGCAGCTAATCAATCATAAGCCTTTTAAAGCTCCTCTAATTGATCAACTAACTTTTTCCCACTGACACTGCTCATTAACATGCTGATTAACCTTTTAAAGTACTTAGGATCATTAAAACGAATTAGGGGCAAATCTCAAGGGGAGTGGTCAGGTTGTCAGTCAATCAATCAGATGAAATGTCTGAAGGACAGCATAGAAAAAAGGACCCTCAGTTACAGAACAACAGTAGGAAAATGATGGGAAATCCAAGATTAAGATAGAAAGTAGATATTTATTTAAATAGAATACATCTTATTTGAACTGTAAAATACAGTTGCATATCTCTTTAGTATCAGTTTTTTTTGTTTGTTTTTCTTTCAATTCACAAAGCACTATAAGGTCAGTGAGGAACTAGCTTGGGTTGCAAGGTGGAATGTGGATTTGCAGGGTTTTATGATGTTTCAGTCTCTCCTCTGAACATGACACTTGTGTTCTTCTGTAGTCTTTTACAGTGTAGGTGTCCTTTGGTTAGTACCAAAAGCTGACTTTGTGTTTTTTTTTTTTTTAGTCAAGTTGTATTCCAACTATACTTTTTGAAAGGCCCACAGACACTTGAGTGGACCCTGTGCATGCTATAAACCATGCAGAGTCGGTACACGTTTCAGCCTGAATACCTTAAATTCTCACACTACCATGGTGTTACTGGACGAGTTTGCCTTCTAGTCAGGCAGAGAGAGTGGCTGAGACGCTGTGGGTCCTTAAAGGGCAATAGCTGGCAGTTTATTGCTGCCGGCTATCGCCTTTGGAGCCTTCTTAGTTCTGTGTCACATTAAGAACTGTTTTTTTTATCAATGCTTGTTCCTGGCAAGAAGTGCTGTCCTATCAAGCAGTGTAGTGAGACACCATGTGGACATATATAAAAGTTTAGCTTTGCCACACCAGTTTGCATGGAGTGCAGACTCCATGCAGATATTTACAGAAACAATATTCACACGAATATTTGGGGGCCTGAATTCACAACAAAGCAATGTGTGTTACAATCTTTGCTGATGAGAAATGACTACAGTAAGACTGAGAGCAGAACTTGAGGAAAACTATTAGTCCTATATGCAACACTTCTGTTTTGCGTATTTATGCTGTTATTACATGCCCCAAAGAGGTTATGCTTTTAGTCAGGTTTGAGAGTATGTGTGTGTGTTTCTGCGTTTGTCAGCAGTCTGTCAACTTGAAAAGTTATTAAAAGATTTTAATGACATTTTTTACCAAAAGTGCACCTCAATCCAAGCAACAATCCATGAAATTTGGTAATGATCCACATCATAATCCGGATGTAGAATTTTTAAAAAGAATTTTTTAACATTAATTGGCGGAACAAGCAGTTCCCCCTAAACCACAGAGTAGCAGCAGTGACAGCATCAGCACTGGACTCAAAAAAGTCCAGAAATATCACACTGAAGTGAAAAACACAAGAAAAGTTAACCATGCTTCACCCGAAGGCTCAATCTGCTGATTAAACAAGAAAGCAGAGTGAATAAAGAATGTATAAGCAGAACATTTGGTGATGATCCAGATCATGTGTGAGTTTTAGCTATAGGTGGAATTCCCAATATGAGGCAAAAGTTTGCTGCTTAGCAGAGGTCTGCACTCTCTGAGTGCTGCAAAAGCATTGTGAGTGTCTGGAGTAGCTCAGTCAACATAATTTTCAAACCATTTTATTTCTAGTTATGGGATGGCATCAGATAATGCATCCGTCAACTTGAGGAGGCTCCACCACTTGATGGCAACGTTGTTACTGACCAAAACACAGTGGAACAGATAAGATGTTGATTCTATGTTGTCTTACTACTGTAGGTTAGTATCTAAAGAGTTGTGTGCTGTCTGTATTTAGGTTAGACAATGGCTGGTTTATACTCATACCCGAGGTGAACCACACTAGAGTCATGGTCTCCTTGTATGGTTCAGTTCAGGGTTGACTTTGTTTGATTGGTTTATTTGAGTTAGTTTCACCTGAAATTGATATTAATTTATATTATTATTTTTGATATGATGACAAAGTTTTTTTTTATTTTGCTTGAAAGGCATTATTTTTCAGTTGTTTACCAATTCTATAGCCACTCTTGGTTTTCTAATGTGCATGAATGTTAAGTTAAGTTGGCTTATAAACCTTTAACATTAAAATAATTATATCTACATAAATATTTATTGAAAACCAAGCAGATTTTACTGCTTTCTATAATAAGAAAGGTTTTGATCTAGCTTGTGTAAAGGAAAAGGACCCTTTTGCTTAGGCCAGTCATTAGAAATTAGGTATTTACTTATGAATAGTATACACACCATTTAGCATGACAAAAACACTACAATTAAAGTTTTGAGATGGATAATCGAATCGATATTAATAACATTTTCTTTCACTCTTTTTGAGCAGGGCACCTTATTTCAGAAGATCTACCATGTTCACTACAATCAGGAGTTATTATGACTTGTGTTCAAGAAAAACGTTCTTCTAGTCACACAAAAGGTGTGATTGGTGGAATTTAGGATCAAAATTTACTCCTCTAAGGATTTTTGTACCTGAGGTAATGATCTCAGCAGTTCCACTTGAATTATTATTGGTTGAATTTCTCACTAGTGTTCTCCTTGCCCAAGTCAATTTAAGTAGACTGTCATGTTTTGGTCCATTTACAGGGGTGTCATTTTGTTTTCTCTTGTGATTCTTGTGTATTGAAAAATACTCTGGGAAATGTTGAAAGCTTCAGATACTGGCCACAATTTCTTCATTTTTATTTTAGAAAAAAATTATTGCATATATCTTTACTTCTATTTTACAATTCTTTATTGTTTTGAGTTCATCATTTACACAAGATAAAAAAAATAAAACAACAACAAAGCACTTAATATTATGAAAAAGTTCAAAAAGATAAAAGCTTCTTCAACCCTTTTTTCTTCTGTAAGATAGGTTCTGGATTACAAGCATTTTACGCAGTATTTCAGGATTGACTTGGCTTGTGTCAATCTCTCTACTTGCTCATTTCTACTTCAAAAGCCGGTTACTCATGCACCAAATTTTCATGTCAAAGAAGATTAGGAGGAAGAACTTGACTTATGCTTGTGAGAAGACTAATATAAGCCCAGAGACATTAAGATGCTGGCAGCACCCTCTAGAAATGAGCAAAATGCCATAATTACTGTTTGTGTGTGTTTGTGTGTGTGTGTGTGTGCGTGCGTGCAAGAGAGAGAGAGAGAGAGAGAGAGAGAACTACTATTAAAAACACACTTGTGTAAGGAAATGAAATAAGTCCTTTTAACTGTTTTGACATTTTAAAAAGTTTCCAAGTCATTAAATACACTAGAAAGTAGAATAGGTAAAAGTGTGTTTCAGTAGGATGTAGTGACATGCAGGTCAGTTTATAAATCTATAGGTCATATCTGCTGACCTGTTGGAGAGCCAGGTTTTTTGAACCTCTTAATAAATTGCAGAATTGCATCCAAAATGAAAATAACTCAAGGAAAGCTTTGTATGCAAGGATCTAAGCTATTATTACCAGGTGGTTTTCATCGTCTATACTTCTCTTTTCAATCATTCTCCCATAATTCACCCTTCCATTCTGCATTTTGAACACACCTTGTGTGCTGCATGGGCACCACAGGCTAAGCCAATATCCATTCCTGTGTAAACTTAAGTGCTGCACTGATTTAAGAGGCCATTTGAGACTGAAATGGAAAGCTAAGGAATAAGAAAAAAAACTACAAGTCAAGTGTAAATAAAAACACTATCAGTTCCAGCTGGTCAGCACAGAGCAAATTCACTTCTCATTATCGCTGTTGGGAGACATTGTTGTTGCCAAATAAATTTCCAACTATTTTCACCATTTAGAGGATGCATCAAAGAAAAGTATAACTGTGTGCTTTTAAGGATTTACTCTGGAGAAAACAAAAAGCTTACTGCATAAAAGAGGAGAGATAGGAGGCAGAGATGAAAACGGAGAAAACGCTTGTTGAAAAAAAAATGCCTGGTTTCAAGTGTAATTAAATTTTAAACATTAAATGAAGCAAACAAAAAAAATCAAACCTGCAAAACAAAAGCCATTTTTAAGCAAAGTGCGATTTACCAAAAACAACCACAATGTGCAAATTGTGTCTGGATGTAAAATTATTCTGTCTCAACGTACCTTGATAATGTGCACTGAAACCTCGGTAACGGTGGTTGCTATCAGTCACAAAATGCAGTCGGAGCCAGTTCTTGTTGCTAACGATCGGAGAAGGAACATTACTGCCTGACAACCTGAGAAAGAGAGAAATAAATGATTATAAAATGAAACATATACACATCCCTATACAGGATGAAAAGATTATATACATTTTACTTAGCCAGTTGTACAATAATTTATTCAACTAATGTCTGAAAATTAGTAATATGTTTAAAGTCAAGATACACTTGAAGGCTGCATTATTCTGTAAAAGAAAATAACATAGAGCCTGTAGGTCTGCAGTTATCCAAAAACTGAGAGCAAAAATAATTTAATAAGTATATTGTTCATTTACTTTCCTTTTTATCTTTTTTTAGAAAGAAGTCAGATGTATAGTCATTTAAAAAAGAAATTATTTATCCAGAAATAATAAAAACGATATATTCTTTTTCATGAGGTTCTTAATTAAAATTCAATCCCAAGCATGCAAAACCATTTACCACATATTGAACCATGTTACAATTTATTAGACAAAGTTAAAGAAGTATTTCATTACATACTAAGTACACCACTGGTGCATCTAAAAATTAAGTAAACAAGTTACTGCTGATCTAATTTGACTTTGTGATTGATTAATAGACTCCAACATTACAACTGTGTGATTGGGAATAGCCTCTAACATACAAATGTCTTAGCCTAAAGCCTGAAATGGAAATACATCGGAGGATAAATTTCTGCACTGAGTTAATCTGGGAGGGCTTTTTAAAAAGTATGGTCTTTAAAAGACATCATGCAAGTATTTACTGAAAATATTTTTTTAAAAGCCTTTTTATTTGACCCTTTATGACTAAAAGATTGCTTGATTAGCAGACTTCCACCTCAGTTGTTCAGTTACTTTGGGTTGGAAGTTTCCGACCTGTTCAGAGGATGTGATGTCAAACACTTTCATAGTAATGGGTCTGACCTAGCAAACAACTGAAGCGTTACATTCAAGATGGATTTTGTAGATACTCAGAAGTACCCAGCATCCAGCTCAACTCAGAAACCAATGGCAACAACATGTAAGGTGAAAATAGTTTAAAGAAAAGCCTTCTCATGTTTGAGTGGGAGCTGTGAGAATGAGCAGAAGAGGGCTGCAGTTCAATGTGTTGGTCATAGGTGGCAGTATGGTTAGAAAACTCCATAATGCCTCTTTAAAAAGACACATATTGAAACAAACTACTAAAACATTTAGGAAAGACCGCAAAAAACTTGTAAATGATACAAAGGCAAGTTGGCAAGGACTTTTTGGCAATCGTGTAAGAAGCTAAAGTAATGACAACCTCAAGATATTGCTGGTAAATTTGTTGAATCATGATGTTGGTATTTTTTATGAACAGCTTTAAGATCACATATTTTCTTACACATTTAGGTTAAATTCTATTTATATCTGTAAAAACACATATTCTCAATACTCTAGCATGAATCAACTTGAACGTTTCACTATATCTGTGTGTAAGGATATTTTAAGAGGTTTCCAAAGATTTTATTTTTTGTTTGTGATCTTTATTTTTTCAACAAATAATTTCAGTCATCATATAACTTAGAGTCATTGAAAATTACTGATTATCCTTCTAAGGGATCCTAATATTGATAGAGGTTTACAAAGCAGGAATAAAATATTTGCTCTCATTTTCAAAAGTTGTTTCAGATAATTTCATTATGATTTTTCTTTGCAATCTCAACTACTATTGAAGAACTATAACAGTGTTTATAAGTTACCCCAAGGGCTTACCTAATTTTTAACAATGGGTCCACTTAGGTTCTTTATTATATGTTAAATTCAGCTGAGTAAGGCATTGTATTGATCTCAGTGAGTCACCAAACAGCACAAAGAACATAAGTGCTCAACTAAATATGCCAGTATCCAAATTCACTTAAACAGTTAGGTTTAAACAACCCCATTGGGGTTATCATACTCCCCATGGGAGCATAACGCTCATCAGATTAACCTTTAACAAATTAGTTTTTAAAAAATGCTAAAGGCTAACAACTCTGTTAGGAATAACTGATTTGCTGAAGTCTATTGGGAACCAAATTGGGTCTACGTTGTTTGACTCGATCAGAACAGGATGAGTTTTAAACCAACATTCTAGAGGTTTGTTTTATAAACCTGGTCAGCACACATAGGGCAAAGACAACAAGCAATTTTTTTTTTTATTCCAGATCAAATCAGACTGTTTATAGGAAGCAACCGACAAACAACATTATAGACAAAATTTTCACAAACAGAGAAATAATATTTAACACAGATATGCTGGCCGTGAGTGAAGTTCTGTCCAACCCCTTTCACAGTTACAAAAGCAGGTGACTGAATGTAGGATATAAGTGAAAAAAGCATGTTTTTATCATGTGTATAATTAGGCATTGTATTAATATTTAAAGATAACACCAGAAAATTCTATTCAATTCAAAAATACTTAATTTATCCCAAAGGAAATGAAATGTTGTATTAAATAATTGTTTTGTTGTTGTTTTTGTTGTCTTTGAAACAGTTTATTATCACACATGTTTGTACTTAATTAAGCAAACCAAACTTTTTACAGGCTAAACATAAGAAAGCAATGAAATTGTGATAAAAAAATAAGAATCGTTTGTTTTTCCTTGTACAGATAAACAACTGGTTGCTTCCTTTAATAACTGTCATGTTAAGCTGCTCATGCTGTTGGCAGTGGGCTTTTTTCATTTCTAACATTTTCCAAGACTCCTTTCTAAGTTTTAAAAATCAAATTAATTGTGTTCCATCCACTAAATACTTCAGGTACTATGTCTCTGAATTGCATGTTTGTCACGGACAACATTAGGCCTTTCATCACGTTTTAGAATAACAAAATTCCAATATTCTCTATGCCTGTCTGATGCAAAATGTTAGCAATATTGTTTGTGTGTTGTTCCTGCAGGGAAGGGCCATTCCACTTAGGGTCAAATCCAGATTGCAGGTTGGTTGATTAGAGCCCCAGGCTCAGGCCAGAGTGGGATGCCTACAGAGCTGAGATACGGAGTGTTCTCTGCGGCTAACCGCAGCTGTTATATCAGCCAGTCAGTCAAGGCAAGGCAAGGCAAAGGAAGTTAATTTGAGTAGCAAAGTGCTTGAAATGAAATAGACAATAGAATAGAAGAAATACCAAAGCAGAGTAAAAGCAAATAAACATAAAAAAACATGAGTAAAGATAAAACAGTTGGACCACAACCTTAAACTGATAATACTTCAGTTAACAGTTTAAATTCAACATTCAAATGTACTTCCAAAACAAATGGGTTTTTAACTTTGACTTATAAATACTCAGGCTTTCAACACTTTTACAGTCTTCTGGGAGTTTGTTTCAGACAGGTGGAGCAAAGGAACTAAATGGTGCTTCTCTATGTTTGGTTCTCGGTGGACGGAGTGGACTTGAACCTAAGATCTGAGTTGAGACACACTGACGACAATTCTCTTATGTTTTGAGTTGCTGATCCATTTAGTGAATTTTAGACTAACAGAAGGATTTTAAAGTCTATTCTCTGAGCTACATGGAGCCAGTGGAAGGACTTCAAAACCGGGTTGACGTGTTCTACTGATGAGCCAGAATGTAAAATCTAATGTTTTCCCAGAAAATTTGTGATTGTAGGTCAATGCAGCTATTAATTTTAAACAGTTTTTTCACAGTTTAACATAAATGTTCACAGTAATAGAGTAATGATCTGAGGGAGTTATTTATATTTACTTTGTAAGAACAAGAAATATGCATTTTCATTAGACTGGCTTTTCATGTAAATCTTATTTATTACAGTGTAACCAATTATGTATAAATGTGCATTTTTTGTAACGATTCTACACTGATAGAGCTGCAAGGGAATTCACAAGTTAAAGGATATCTGTTGGTTTGTGTGGATTCCTCATGCCGAATCCTTTAGAACATCTACTTCATAGAAATATATGCTTATGTGGAGATGAGGACTGACTTTAATAAATAAAATTACATAAATAACATTCTCTTTAAATGAGTTCTTAGTGGTTATTTTGAATAAATCATGCAGTTAAGAAGCAACTTGTCAGATGCAGGTTCATAGAAAATTAAATATCAAACTTTTTCAGCTTAGGGATTTTCTTATAGCTGGTTGGAACTGGAAGGAGAGGAGAAACCACTTGTACGCCTGTATTGCTGCCACTTGCTAAACTGAATGTGCAGTGCAGTTTCTCTTAGGCTGATTGATGGAAAATTTCCAGAGTAATAGCAAAGCACACAGATGATTTTCCTGGAATTTCCATCACCTGGGTAACACAAATCCTTGGAATTTAGCTCCCAGAGCTTTCAGGGGAAAATGTGTATTCAGTACCAGGGGGGCAAGGAAAGTGTCATAGAAGGTATTCGTGCCATCATTTTGCCCAATTCATGGTGCCTTCAAAAATGGCAACAAGCTATTTATCCAGAAATTAACGTTGTACAACGAAATATATGCACAATTATGGGATGTTTAAATCACATAAAGATATATAAATGATGGAGCCTATGCTAAAGTTCAGACTAAATAAACTGGATCCATAACTCTCATGCAATCAGACGCTTATCCATCTGAAAAGCAGCTAATTGACATTTCATCCACACCTGCTCGTAATTCAATCAGCATTAGTACAGCTTAAACAATTTCAATCAACAGATCAACCTGCCACCAACAAGCATCGAGTGGGATCAGACTTTGATTCTTATGACCCTGATTCAACCCTCCTCCATCCCCATCCTCACCATCCTTGTGACCTTAATCTGGCTCCTTCTCCATGCTGCAGCTCGCCACTGTTGAAGTACTCTCTGGAATCTTAGTGCTTCACAAGGCATCCCCAGCCAGTCAGAAAGAAGACTGCAATGTTCAGCATGGTTCTGCCAGACATTTCTTTCCAAGGGGAGTTTTTTCCTCTCCACTGTCATTCTATGCTTGCTCATCATGGAGGTTTTATGAAGCTGCTTCATGTTTTAACACCATCCATCTCCATTCCACCACATATTTCAGGCCACAGGGAGTTTTCATCCATGTTCTCATTCAGCAGCTCATGCATATAATCAAAGTACAATTATTGTTAATGTACCCTGTCGAGGCCTGAGGGCCAAAGTCTTAAATATTGTTGTGACAAATTCTAATTGCATTCCTCTTTTTGTAAGTTTTTCAGGTTGAAATACATATCTAAATAATTATGTCTTTTTCACTTTGTAAAAAAAAGAAACCTATATAAGGCCCCCTCACTCATACATGTGTGTCAGAGATGGCCTGTCTATTTATAGCGGAGGTTACGGATGAGAGAGTAGCAGTTTAAAGGGGAGCTCTTAAGAGTACCCTGTTTCTTCATTCACTGAATATATTGCATATCTCACCACTGGTGTTACTGAAAAAGTCAAATGTGGAAGAAAGGGGTTAAATATATTTTTTAAGAAATATATTGTCCTTTTTTGTTCAAGCAAGGTTCTTGCTCACTAAAATTGGACTAGATCTGAATTAAAACAGTTCATTGGACTAAAACCAATACTGTGATCTGCACGATTAAACTAGAATAAAATGAAAAGATATAGCCCGCCATCCCCTGTCCCTGGTTTTATTGATGGCAAGAGTATTTTGCATATAATTTTCAATTAAATTTCTGAACTCCTGATTGGCTTGTATCTGCTGGTGCTGCTGTGCAGTGTGAAATATGGTGCACATTCACCATGGTTTCTAAATAAACTCTTTGATTGACTGCACGGTCTGCTTGTGTGCATGGCAACACTGATTACTTGAACCTGCCTTGCATTAGCACCATGAAGCAAGCAAGGTGAAACCCAGTAATCACCACTTGACATAATTTGCTTAACTTAATTCAAGATATGGCGTCAAACTATGGGTTTTCTGAGTGAGTGTTATGAAATACCCCTCAGGTGGATCTGTGTAAAACACTGGATCATCATACAAGTACCTGTTGGATGAGGTAAATTAATCTTTATGGGTGCATTTTTTCTATCCAAAAACCATCCCTATAGTGCACACATCATGAAAACTCAAACTCTTGAAAAAGTTCAAATCCACTGATATGAAAAGGTAAAACCACTAGCAGGTTGGCTGTCTTGTTAAATATGAATAATATGATTGCATTAACATCTTTAAAACTTAGGAAAACATTCAAATTTTCTTCCTTACTTTCCTAAGGCATTAATAAGCATATTGTGAACTGAAAAAAATGGCAAAAGATAGACTCTAAATTAGAAACAAAAGAATAACCCAATGAAGCCGTGTTTTAAAAATTCAGGAATAATAGGCATAGAGGTGGCAAAGAAACATAAAAAACAAATATACTAATAATGAACAACATGGCATATAAATTATTTAACCAATAAATAAGGACACATCAAACATAAAAGCTCAATTCAGCTATCTATCTAAGCAATGTTTTTTTATTTTACCTTGTGTAGCTAAAATTAAGGCATTAGTTACATGTTTCAGAGTGTGAATAGTTGTGAAACCACCAAAAGCAAAAAAAAAGAAAAGACACCTTTCTTCCATCCTTCACTATAACTACATGTTGTTGTTCTATCTCAGCTTTCTATAACTTTTCCTGTATGGGCTTTCCATGTTACATTCTATTATTCATATTTACACAGTTTTTCTTTTTTTTTTCCGCTAAGATATTATGACTTAAAGAACGTTGTGTGAATATTCAATTTGTTCCAATATTACAATAGGAGTTAAACCGTAAATCTACCCAAAGCTCATGAATGTGACATTTAAATATTTAATACTGTGCTCAGAAAGCACTTAAAAACCCCAAGCCACAAGATGAAGGTATTATTTGAAAAATATTTCTTTCTGTAGCTGAAGGAAAGTTAAGTCTGATAATGTAGGCACTCAGTACCTCCAAAACTATGGGCAGAAATTACTGATCTGCTACTAATTTCTTTTGAAATGTACCCACCGCAACAGCATTAGTTTCATGTATTGATGTTCATAAAATATAAAATAAGGCCATGGCACCCTTCCAAGTCTTGTATGGATAATTAAAGCCTAAAATGAAGCAAAGCTATTACTTTAGTGAAAACATCAGCACAGAAGCTACCTGATGTCTTATGAATCTTCCCCATGTGGATCATTTGTAATGCATTATTAAACCATTCATCTATGCTGATGGCCTCTGCCTCTAACAGTTAATGTTCAACAAAGATATCTACTATAAAAGCATTTCATTGAAACCCTGAGGTACAAGTCATCGCCAAAACTACTTTTTCTTTTTTTTCTTTTTTTAAGTAGCTTTTTGGTCTTGCGTGTATTGATAGTGATACTAATGTAATGTGCGGATTATGATGTAATAATCTTTGTTTTAAACTTATTAGAGAATGCAGTAAAAAAGTTAGCCTGTTTGACTAACACTTCTTATAAATCTGCCCAGGAAACCAATACATATACACGACATCCCTGAGTGTGTATATATGTCTGTGTTCAAGTATAGTGACATTTATTTTGTTTTTCTTTGCGCACTATGTTACTTTGACACAATGCACTTTGTTTTTTTTTTTTCTTTCAAAGACATAGTTGATACATTTTAATAAATTCTTACAGAATGCACTTTTAGGGCTAAAGTCTGCCTCTAATGTTTTTTACCCAATGAAATAAAGGGACCAACAAAAAAAAAACTGTTTTTTCCATCCATCAATCTTCTCCCGCTTATTCCGTCAGGATCGCGGTGGGGATGGCTCCGGCAGTGTGTTTGCGAGGTGGGGTGCACCCAAGATAGGTCGCCAGTCCATCGCAGTATTTTGCACTTCTTGTATAGAAAAACAATTAGCGATCTTACTTTTCCAATTATGGTGACAATTTTCTCATTTTTACTAAAGTACTTGTTTGTGAAATTTCCTTTGCAAAAGTAATTTTCTTTTAAGGTTGGTTTCCTTTTTACTGTGACGTGGTTACTTTAGACGTTTATTTCTGAACATAAAGACATGCGATTTTCTCAAACTTCATAAATGACACGAGTGCAGGACTTCTGAATAAACTAAATGCGCAAAAAATGAGCAACATCAAAATTCAACGGATTTTGACACCTAAAATTCATCTCTTAAAAAGATGCTTAAGAAGGGGGCACCTTTTTCAATTCTTTAATGACAAATATGCACTGTATGTTTTTCTAAGAAGTTGATGGTAGTGCTTTCTAGAGTTTAAACATGGTTCGATTTAAATGTGACCTTTGTCTATTGTACCTCTAAGTGTACAGAGTTTTCAGTCCTTTTTTCTGTAACCCAACATTTCATTCATGGCTACAACTATTGAAAGTAGAATGAATTAAAACAAAAATACTAAGATTAAGAGAAACAGTTTTCTGTGTGTGTCTGTGTATGTGTATGTGGGTGTATCATCAGCAGAGGAAGATCAAGTGGAGAGTTGCCAGGAGGAGCAGGAGAGCATCATTGATTTATGCACTACTAAAAGAGCATCTCTTTCTTTCTCCATTTCTGTGTCTATGGTCCTACAATCCATCCATCCTGTACAGCATGAATACAAGGGAAAAGGAGGGAGCAAATAAAGAAGCATGGGGTGAAAAGGGAGCAGGAGTAGGCATAGATCAAAGAAGCATAAACAGTGAGACACTGAGGGACAACCCAGTGGAGGTTGGGGGGGATTAGGGAGAAAGACGAAAGCTGACAGAGGTACATCATTTTATTCCCTGGTTATCTAATTCATCTTTTTTTTTCTAATTACGTAAAAGTGTGTGTTTATATACATATATAAACTCATGAAAAAACACTAAACAAAAGGCCATGGCTAATCTCAGTGAGGGCATTTCATAAGTAAGAGATTAAAACAACATATCTTACTTCGAAAACTAATTTTCTGCCAGACTGACCAGATGTCAGTAAGTGTTATATAGTATATACCCAGAGGTGCAACCTTTTGGTGTTATTAATTTGAAAATTATATTAGTTGATTTACAGTAAATGTGTGTAATCAGATTATTTAGCATCTCATTTTATTCCAAGCTTAAAATTGTATTGCATCTATCTTTTAGCTATATTCATTCACGATTGATAAAAAAAAATATATCCAAGACATTTTATTTCATACTACTTCCTTTATTTTAGTTTAATTACATTGTAACCTTTCAGTTTTTGAGGAAAAAAAATTTCTGGTTTACTATACATTTTTTTACAGGGAATGAAAACCAAACGATCTTATTTAGTAGTATTTATGCTATACATTGTTTAGCTATAGGGTGGGGAAGTGGTCCTTAATCCAATTCAAGTAATGCATAGTTTTTCATATTTTGTTTAGGCTTGTTTAGCCATTGTAATACTCCTGTTTATCCCCCCATTCCATTGATACTTCCTGCAACAGATCTCCATATGTTACATGACTTATTTTTATGAGATCATAGGTTAGTAAGGACTGTGATCAGGGCAGTGAAAGTCCTTAACATCCAGTTTCTTTTACTTTTAATTTAAAAAGACCAAACTTTGATTATTTATGCTCTAAAATGTATTCCACTGTTTCCACCAAGCAAAAAATACATTACAAAGGTAGTGATCTGGAAAAAATTCCTGGTAGAGTATAATTTTTGGCATTCCACTTGTCTTTATTGCTGTTGGTTGCAGGAGGAGAGATAGGGGTGAGAATTTGGGATTGAATTACTCTTCATGGCATAATATTTCCATCATCTCCAGTTAAATTACTTTTAGATTAGTATTTTTACTTGACTGCCTCTGTCCCCACTGAACTTTGCCAGGTAAATTCAGGAGAATACCTGGTAAAATTTAAGTATCTAGTTTAGCTTAAACAAAGTTCCGAAAGAAATGACATTATGAATTATGGAAAAACAAATGTTGGTAAGTTACAGGAAAGTTCCAAGGAATCTTTAGGAAAGCATTAAATATATTACATGACCTAAATTCACTTGCACACAAGTTAAAATGAACCACAACCAATGCTAATTGACATGACACTACCTGTTAATATATCTAGGAGGCTCATCAGCAGATATGGTTATTTGTCCCAAAGTAAAATACCCATCCGCTGCAGAAGTGCTCTCTGACAACATTGTCTGGATTTGCATAAGGGTAGCAGACATGGGAATGGAAAAAAAATATGTCTAATAAATGGCAAAATATCCTCAGTGGAGAAGAGAATTCAGACCTGCATTAGCACAAATGATTCGAGGGTGGAAATATGGTTTATCCTGTTCCTAAAATCCCAAATTAGTCATGGATAAAAGAGAAAGATGGACAAGGCCTTCTGCTCACCTCATGAGCCACTGAACAACAGTTTACCTTTTTTTTTTGTCATATTTACATTATTTGCTTATGTTTAGTTAAGGGTTGTTATAAGGGTTTAGTTATAAGGCTTGCTTTGTTTAATCAATTATGAAAATGTGGAAATAAACGGCATCTGAAGCACTATGTAGGCATGGGATACAAATATCCATATGCAGTCTTAATACATTAGTAATAAAAAACCTGTTTCTCCTGTTTTGTTACTGCAAAAGGTGTCAAACACAACTTCTTCACTAACCAATGGCACTTTGAGTCCTTTGTTATTCTTTTGCTGTCTGTGGAAAAGCGTGGGCTTTATTGTTGATTAGTCCATTCTTGCTTTAAAATAACTGCACTGGCTGAATGTATACCATACACACACAATAAATAAATAAAATGGCCTGTTTACTCAAAGTTGTACTAATCAGGCAAAATGACCCCATCAAATGCCTCAGGGAAAGTTATGCGTCACCATGTCACCAGTAAAACTACCCTGCTTTTTTCAGAGATACAGTTGTGGTCAAAAGTTTACATACACTTGTAAAAAATAATGTCATGGCTGTCTTAAGTTTCCAATAAGTCTACAAGTCTTATTTTTCTGTGATAGAGTGATCGGAACACATACTTGTTTGTCACAAAAAACATTCATAAAGTTTG
>JAUZNJ010029178.1:0-15588 GCA_034780135.1 Jordanella pulchra | reverse complement strand
AAGCCATGCATGTATTGTTTGTCATTATGTGTATTGTAAAATGTGTGCAGGTTTGAAATAAACTTTTTGAAATGAAAAAAATTGAAATGAAAAATGCAAGTCTATGGTGTTGTTTTTAAAAATCTCTTCCACTTGGGGTGTTTTGCGAGTAAACAAATAAATATTTAATCTACTTAACTAGTCGCAGACGATCAACCTCATCACCAGCCTCAGATCTGACTGGCACAGTTTTGTGTCAGTCAGTGTCGCTGCTGATCTAATCATTGGCAGTGACATACGAGGAACATTACAGAGCTCTGTCAAATACATTGTCATAAGAACACACAGTCATGTACAGTGGAGAAACCTTTTCTTGCTTTGTTTACAAAAATAATGACAGAAAAAATGTTTTGCAGCAAAAAGTAATGAATCATATTCAAAATAACCAAGATGTATAGCTGCACTAAGAAATATTGTTTCCCTAGATTGAATGTAATAAATGAAAACACATGGAAAAGGTAAAACAATTTGCATGCCACATCCTCACTGGGGTGTGCTAAAATCTAAACATATAATTCAGGCAAAGCAAAAGAAAGCACACCTCACCTGTTATCAGACTATAAAATAACATTTTATGTCTTGGTGCAGAACATTCACATCTGACACAAGGTTAGACACATAATAACACAAAGGAAATGAATACTGGACAGATGGAAACGTGACTTAGAATTCAATCATTTTACTCATCTCATGGTTTCACTCATGGCAGCCACTTCCAACTTAAAAGGAGCGTCAATTGGAAGTCCATTACTACACCATCTATGGCTTTCTCTCCTAATAGGCAATCTTGATATAAAAACCATTTCAGAATGAAGTCATGATTTGGCCCATCTGGTAGGTTGGAAGTGTAGATCAAACACATACCCTGTTAAGAAATGTATTCAATTGTTACCATTGCAGTGACCCTTGTAGAGGAATAAAGGGGTAAAGATATAACTATTAATTTCTCTGCCTATTTTAGATAAATGGCTCCAATGTGAGTTTTACTAAAGGATGCAAAAAAAAGGTCAATAGAAAGTTCTTGTTTTATCAACCTTTGATGAGAGGAAGTACCTGAACATTATAAACCTTCTGGGTTATATTGAAAAAAGGAAAGAAGATTTGCTTTGCTTGGAGTGAAAAATGAAATGTGAAGGTTGTCCCCTTTACTTTCTTTATTCAGAATGATTAGGGTGTGCTTTCCTTTCATCGTGGCCATGGTGAAACAATAATAGGTAACCCAAGAAAAATATTCAACATAAATTATATTATGCAACATACAACAACTCAAAATTACAATTTTGATTACATCTATAACTGCCCTGTGACTGAGCCATTCTAACACAATAAACAAGAATGTAAACCATTTCACTGTAGCTCCAGATTTATGTTAGGAGATGCTAGACTGTTGAAAAGTGAGACAACTACCAAGACTCAAGAATTTTGCAGCCTCTATTAATCCAAATTTAGCTTCATCCATCTTTTTATCGACTCCATCCAATTCCTATATCTTTGCTGAAACAAATCATCCTGACACTGATGCTACCAGCCCTGCTTTTCACCATGGGGGGGTTGTGTTTAGTACCTTTTCTAAACACATAGCAATATGTCTTTAAGCACTAAAGTTTAGTTTTGGTCACATTTGAGCAAGCACATTATTCACCATGTTAGGTGTGATCCCTGGATGCTGTTAGACTTCCTATGGCTTTTACTTCAGCAAATCTATAAAGGCTTTACTTGGAGACATAAAAATAATGTCGATGGAGGAAAAACCTCTAAGGTGAAACTAGACTTTTTCATTACTTTTTCACAATGAAAATACTATTTTGTGTTGGAGAGGTAGGTTTAATAGGATTAACTTAAACTTCTTGAATATTTATAAAGTACATAAGAAGTTACATCAGTCCAATGTTTTATTGAATCAAAAATGGATACAGCCTAAAATTACAGTTAAAATTATCATGTTATTCTATGTAGCAACCTTAATAAATGCTTTTATTGTTCCAATCCTACTCGTTTCTAAGAAGAACTTCCAGAGCCACATTTACTAAAGAGAGTAAACTGAGTTGAAATAGATTTTTCTGCCTCTATACAGTGAATTTGGATCTTACTCCCCTGACACTGAAGCTTTGCTTTACAATAGAGGCTGACGCAGAAAGCCCAAGGCATTGAAAATGAAGGCCTGTTAAATAATTCTAGTCAGCAGGGGACTCAGACTTGGATTCATGCAGACAAGGTTTTAAAAAGTAAAGGGGATATGCCCTATGGAAAAAGGGTGTCATGTTTAACACCTCTGCAGCCTATTTTCATCCAGCCTCTACCTCTCAGTGTACAGGTGCCTTGTCAAGTTCTGAAAAAAAGAAAACAAACCAGTGTGCTGTTTAAGACTACTTCACCAATATTTTGAAACGTATATTTTCATTGGACTTCTAGTGTATATATATTCACTGTATATATATCATCTGTTGTGTTTCTATGGTTCAAACAATCTATGCAAGAAGATAAAAAGCTGCAGAGCACATTAGTAAGTAGGGAAGGCCCCTTCTTTTGTCACTCACTGAGCAACGCCCATCTCAAATCATCAAAATTTAATCTTGGAAATGTCTTGACATTTGTTGAAGCTCAATCAGTGAAAGACAAGGTGAAAGGATTGATCTCGCTAATGTTAGATTGGATATTGGGTGGATGTCTTGATGAGCTAATCCAATTTATCATAAACTCATTAAATCGTTGCTTTTTTCAATAAGCCAAGGTTTAAATTGAATATTTTGTTTTAGTTGGTATCCAATGAGAATGAAAAATGTCTTTCTTAAGGCTCTTAGCTTTGCAAATGTCATATGCTAGCATGTGGAATCCAGTTAATTTATGGTTTTTTGTTATTTTTATTTTTTTATGTGGTTTTATTAGTTTTAATTAATTTATTCTAGTTTTTATTCTTTTTTAAATGCTTATGCTGTTTTTATACATTTTATTAATTATATGCTTCCTATGATTGTTAACCAAACTAATTAGATAGATTATGTAAAACTTACAACTTAAAAAGTGACATTTTTGATATGTTTTGATTAGCAAAAAGCTCAATTGTAATTGTTGAGTGATTTAATATATCAAATATTAATATCAAATTAAGAGGACTGTGCATTATAACATTTAATTACAGCCTGCTTATCACCATCCTGTCAGGTGGTAAAATTGAATAACTGCTAGATACTTACTGAGTTTTTTGTTTTTGTGAGAAGACAAGTTTGATTACTAACTCATTACATTTGGGGAGTTTTTTAAATCAATGAAACTAATATTTTGGTTATCAAGTAAAAGGTTTCTACAATTTGCACAATCATAAAAGTTGATAGGAATATTTCTGAAACACGCTTATTCGAAATAAAATTAATTACTGTAACAAGTAATTGAAAGAAATTTAGTCTACATAATTTACTTTATAAGTTGTCAAGTCAGACTAAGTTTGGATAAGTTAATTCAATAACTCATTGCTAAATTAATACAATCCAATTAGGGCTGCAGATACATAAAGATAGTTGTAGCAATAACTCTTGTTAAGCATGCAAAAACGTGTGCAGAAACAAGGGGTCAAGTGAAGCATGAGTAGAGAAAGAGGATTTTATCGGAATAGCTCAGTTAATGGCTTCCTCAGACGGACCTGTCATGGCTAAATAGAACATCAAGCCAGGTGTCATGATCAAAACAACAGAATATAATGTTTTTGGCAGCAATAACTGCACATACTGCAAGATGGAAGAGTGGCACGAGAAGGAGGCAGATTGAGGAAAAGGGGTTTGTATTTCCTCAAGCAGCCTAACGCTATATAAGTAAGGATAACTATAGAGATAGTGCAGGGTCATCGAAGCCCCTCTAACTGTAAGGGCTATTGAAAAGGAAACTCTAGATTTAGAAGTAGGCAAGTAAAAGGATGGATTTTAAATTCAACAATTTTGAACAGATAGCCAATAAAGTAAATCCAAATAAGAGCTAGTATTTCTTTTTAAGACAGTGCTAACTCACAACCTCATCAAGGTAGCTGATAATGCCTTTCTAGCATTAGCATTAATGCTAATATTAAAAAAAAAACTTTTATTTGAGACATTTTAACATTTTATTTCCAGTACCTTTTAAAAACAATGCATTATTTAATTTCCCTTAAAAAAATCAGTACTTTATGTGTTGTCCATCTTATGAAATCCAAGTATAACCCTCAAGAGAAAGGTTCAACACTTCGGATAACACAGTTTATCTACCAGCAGTAGGTCGCCTTGAGTCTTGTTTTAATCACAGGACATAATTCTGTTTCTCCTATTTCAGAGCAGTCCAAATGATGGATAAGAGGATTAGTAAATAAACGCAAATGGGTGCAAAACAAAGTCTTTACTAAACAACAGCTGTGTTTCTCCAATATAAAGCTTTAAAGTAGCTACTACTGGATTTAACTCTATTTTCTGTAACCCAGAGTAACATTTTATTTTTTTTTCTCTTATGTTTCTATATTCCTTAAACCAGTCTTATCAACAGTGAACACCAATCACACTCAGCCATGTTTGCTAGTGAGGCATTTTTTCCTGTAAAGAGGAGCTTTACTTTTCAGTGTGTTACATGGTCATTCATGGGGAAGGGAATGCTACAAAGTTCATAAATAAATGGGATTTATCTTTTTAGAAATATTTTGTTTTTTAACTTTTTAAATATAACCCAAATTTAGTGCCATTGTTTATAGGTTTTAACTTAAAGTATGCAACTGCCTTTCAATCTGTTGTGTAGAATTTCCTTCTTGTTTTTTTTTTTTTATAAATTAGGTGGTTTTTGTAAAGTGTCTTAAAACAAATTTGTCATGCATTGTTACTATATCCATAAAATGAATAACATTCATCTAATTTAAAGTAATCCTTGCCTATTTTGCATACCAACTGGAAAAGCAAATAACTATGAAACTGTAAGACCAAATTACTTGTGTGAGAAGCTATCACCTTCTAGTTTCTGAAAATATAAATGAGAACAGTGTGACTGAAGCACAGCCGAAACTGCAGCAGTTCAAACATGATTCTTTTTTTGTTGGTTTTTTTTTCTTTCAAAAATAATAAGCATTTTTTAGAATAGTAATAACAAAGACATGATTGATAGCAGGCATATGAAACTACATTACATTTATTCAGCATCATGTCAACAACTGCAAAAAATTTCAGACCTCTAGCTATAACAGTGTCAGAGCTAAGGGACTTTTAATTACTGATACCACCAGAGTCTCCAAACCTCTGCAAATGTACCACATGCTTTCACTACAGTGTTTTACCCATAAAATCAAACTGAAGTTTTTAGTTGACGAAAACCATATATCTTTCACCTTAGGTATTGTGGAAATTATCAGCATCTCAACTACAAAATATCTTGGCGCGTTGTTATGACGCAGCTTCTAACGGCGCACAAAAGTCCGGTTCCTTTCGCTGCTATTCATGCGTTAGATTACGCCGATATTTTAATCAAATGAGCATTGCTTGGCCCCTTTGGAAAGGTAATTTCATTGGCTACAACAGTAAACACCCACATTGGCTCAACCGATAGTAGCGGGACTGCATGAGCGACAATGTCACATGACTCTTTGTGTTCTGGGATGACTGATAGGAAGCACTTGTTATACTTCTCGGCCTGTCCCGGAGTCAAATCTATATCAGCCACTTCCTTTATCTGACGGTGGTAAGCACCAAGTAGGGGCTTATCCATCCATGTTGTCTGCTCCTCTACCCCTTCACTCTCATTAGGTTTCTATTGTCTGAGTTACCCTGATGAGAGTGAAAGGGTAGAGGAGAAAAGCTCCTGAAATATTTAATCAGTGCAGACCTTTCAATTGCATGAAATATATATTTTTTCTTTCTTTTCTCTCTCTCTCTCTCTCTCTCTCTCTCTCTCTCTCACTCTCTCTCTCTCTCTCTCTCTCTCTCTCTCTCTCTCTCTCTCTCTCTCTCTCTCTCTCTCTCTCTCTCTCTCTCTCTTAAATAAATGGGAAAATATAAAATAAAAGCCATCAGATACCGTTCCCCCTGTTTTAAACTAGGGAAACGCATCCCGATAGCCTAAAAATACCCATCAGATACTATTCCCCCTGTATTAAACTGGGTTTTAGGTCATCATGATGCGTCCCCCCATCAGGATGCGTTTCCCCAGTATGGAATGGATGACTGGATGCTGAATTTTGTCCATTCATTCTGGCCTTATACATTTTGCTAGTGGGTCACACTTTGGATTAAAAGAAAGTTTTTGTGCCCACCCTTCTTTCAACAGTTGAACAGATAAGAATCTGCTATATAAAAGGTATACTGCACTAAAATAAACCACAATCTCTTTTTAGTTACAATATAACCACCTTTCTAGTGTGATTATTTTAAGCTTATCCGCTTATTTTACTGGCTAACATAAATCAAACATTGTAACAATACATAAAACAGTTCCCACCACTATTTCCATGAAATTAGACTGACCCCCCATTTTGAGAACCAGTGCCTTATAAATTAATAGTGATAAAAGATCAGTCTGTCATTTAATCTTGAAGGGTGCGTGTGTGTAAGATTTCAGCCTCTCTATGTATTTTGCATCCCCGTTTCTGCTTTTGTTCCTGTAATTTTCTGTATTTGTTATGCCACTCTTGTTGCTTTTTATTCCCAGCAAGGTCTCCCTGGAATAGCTGCTCTAATCTCTACAAACTCAATCACTTGCAAAACAAGGTTAAGTAAAGTCGACACGGGTTAAATATGGGGTCAAACAAAATGACAAACACTGCATCAGTTTTCTCTTACTGCTGTTTGTTCCACTTTTGATGTTGTTCACATGTTTCGTATCTGGTTTATATAGTGAATATTAAAACCCCCTTTTATAGAGGGCACAGTGCAATCATGCATCAACTTTTAATCATTTGCTGATTGGTTGTCACGTCAAATTTCTGTTCTAATGTTGCATAGCAGATAAGAGTGTGATTTAATTGAGCTTCATCATGTTGTTGCTAATCAGCATTCCAAAATTATCATCTTGCTGGTAAACTGTTTCCTCAAGTTAGTGTCGTGGTCAGTTACTTTTACTGTTTAAGTACAAGTTAAAGGCTAAGCAAGATTTGACAGGCATATATTTTTTTAATTTTTAATCAGGTCAAAAGAGGAGCAGGTCCCCATGAGGAAAGCCCAAGTATGTTTGAATCAAAACCTAGAAGACAGAAATGGTAAGACTTGAGTCTGTAAGCAGTTTTAGATGCGATGATGTGTGGATACGGCAGCCAGGTATTATGGAGCAGGTGATGGATGAACTGCAGCTGTGACCTGACCCTCACAGTCCGGAGCTGCTTCTGTAGTCAAGAACACAAAAGTAGAAACAAAAAGCAGTAAAACCACTTAGCCAAAGTTCATAACATCACTATTTTATTCAGAAAAATGACATGCTCAAGACAGATTGATTTTGTTACCCTAAAATAAGATCTTAATTATAGGTTTAACTGACGTTACAAGTAAAATTCAGTGCAACCATTTCTCTATTTGTTACCTGTGCATAGGACATTAATTTTTTAACGCTTTCTTTTTTTCATTTTCTGCAGGTTTGCATCATCTGTGACCTGCTATGTTTTATGTATGAAACACCTATAGAGTATCAGAAGCAGCTGCAGTAGGGAAAGGCAAGGCTATGTTATTTGTATAGTAAGATTCATACACATTGAAATTCAAATAGTTTTACTGGGAAAAAAATAAAGCAGGGATACATCATTAGCAGCCTGAAATATATTTAAAAAACAAAAGCAAACATTAAAGCATCAGATAAGAAGGAAATGTAAACAAACACTGAATTTATTTCACATAAAAAAGCTAAAACATGAGAGAAGTTATTTTCGCATGCACACACCATGATCATGGTGTGTGCATGCGAGTGTGACGTGAAGAAGGTCTTTCCCAACATTGACTTAATCTAAATTCCTCAAACTCTAACTGGCTCCCCTCCTTTCACCTTTCCAAAGATCAACAGTAAGAACACTGTATTCACTGTACTGTATGGTGGGTTTGGAACGGAACTCTGAACTGCTGCACAAACAGGCTTCAGCCCCGCCAGCATGTTTGCCTGACAGAAATTCACATTAAATTTGTTGATCAAATTAAGGACACAGTTGCCCTGAAAAGAACTACAAAAAGTAATTAACACTGCATGTAGCCAATGGATGGATCTTTTCATCATCAAACCCAAAACATATGAAGATGCATACATTTACTGAGTGTCACACAGAACACGTGAGAAATAATGTAAATTTGCTTAACTCAATGAGGTAGGCTCTGCATATAAACAAACAAATGATTGTGGAAAACCATACAGATCCTATGTACAAGATATGAATGTTTGGAGGTCCCTTTGGTAAATGAACTATCAATAGAAAGCGTCCTGCTTCCTTTTGCTACCTCTTTCCTCCTGCAAGCTGTTTCCTGACAACACTTATTACTGCCAACTCACTTCCATTTTTGCTAAAGTGCCCTTACCGATTATCCCAATTAGGATGGACCCAGAGAATCTTTGCTGGAAGGCGTGGCCACCGAATCCAAATCACAAGCATGTCTGTAATTTTCCCATAGACCTGGATAGGATGCCACAAGCTGATGCTGAATTGCGTCTCTTTAAAAGAAGCTTTCTAAAGATAAGACTCAGAATACTATATGCAATCTGCTAAAAGCTAAGATAAATAATTTTGTGCTTATTGTAGGGCTGCAAGGGAACATTCAGCACATGACATGAAACAATATTCAATTTCAAGTTTAAAGGACATTTTTGGTGTAAAACTCATATTTTTTTTAAAAATAGATAAAACTTTTCAGAAATCATAAAATATATTTTAAGAGTCTGTGATTGTTGCACATTTATACATTTCCCATTATCAATTTTTTATAAACAGTGAGTTTTATGACAACAATCATTTGATTGCTCAATAGTAACTCATTGACAAAAATGACATGACAAAAGAAAAAAAATATTAGAGAGAGATGAAAACCAATTTAAAAAAAAGTAAAACGTGACTTTTTTTGCAATTTTTTCTTGCTTTGTTAATTATAAGAATTGTACTTGTGAATTGGTTGGCTCTAACCACTGAACCCAAACCACAGAGACTGAGCCTCCATGTAAACATTATGATGCCTTTATGTATTGAACCTATTCTGCTAGATCCAGAAATGAATTAGGCTTCATATTAGACATATTTTAGTCAGTAGAAGGGTTTTAAAAGTTGACAATACAATACCATAAAACATTTCTCCATAATATTCCTAAGAACAATAATTTATTGAAATACTTGAGAGTCCAGTAATGACTCAGTAACTTTCCCTAGGTGTAAGGAGCTTATACCACATTTCTCTTTTGTTGCTGTAAACTGCTGGTGAGAAGGTTGAAGAATTAATATTTAACACTTTTTAACATGTAATACTTTTCCATTATTCAGATTGGAGAAAAAAAAATTTTTTTAAAAAAGGAAAAATAAAATAATATTTCAGTCAGCTAAAGAAAATTTCATGGTGTGAAAATTCAACTGGGTCCCCAATCACTCTTATTATTAATTTATGTGTATCTACAAAATCTCTTGGAGCAACTTAGACACATCATCAGTGTTGTATCCTGGGTTCATTGGGTGTTTTGGGTCTTACAACAGACACCCTTGCCCAAGCGACCCAGCTGAGGTTGATCAAGCCCCAGCTTGTGTCTAAATAGCTTATGTAGCCCACGGATCCCCCGTTTAATCCACACCGATCCTAATGCCTTTACTGCCACGTCAGTGATGTCTTTGATCACTTTGCGGATCTGTAGTCCATTTAGTCCTCACATCCTAAGTGCTCTGATAAGAGATCGGCCAACAAACTCTCTACATCTGACCTGTAAGGGATTGCATCGGGTCTGCCATCCTCCAGGGAAGAGTCAACTCCAGCAAGGCTTCTTTCCATGTTGTTTCACCAAGACTGTGTCTGGCCTGAGTGTGGTCAGTGTGATGTTCTCTGTGAACCTGAGCTGTGTCCGTAGATCAGGCTTCATCTGCCAGTCCCAAGCTGTTGTCAGCAGTCTCCCTACTTAACGCCAAAGCCTCAGTGGCCTCTTTCCTTCCCTGACTAAGGCAATGGACTGCCTTGTTGGCTGTCTGTTTTTGGTGCTGGAGATCCCCTGTTGATAACCTCCAGGATGACCTACAACACTTGGTCATGGTGCCAGCAGTAACGCCCATCTTCAAGTTCCCGAGGGCAGCAGCTCCGGATGTGCTCCAGCAATCCAGCTTTGTGGTAGTAAGTCTTGGTTTGCTCCCTAGCCCTGTCCAACTGGCTGCCGTTGTACCAACCAGTCAGCCATGTCGCAGCTGTGCCTCAGCCAAGTGGACTGCCTGCCATTTCTCATTTCTATTACTGCCAAGGAGACTTTGTTGTCACTAGTGTCACTGTACAGCAGCACCTCTCAAGTTCGGGTAGTTAGGATAACTATAAACTCCTACGTCAGACTACTGAAGGACAGCTTTAGCTTGTTGTTCCACCCGTACAAGGCGATGCTGCTGAGGCTTCTGACATTTTAAAAGCAGTCGGACTAACTGATTAACTGATGTGTTTATGTTTTCAACAGAAGCTGCACCACACAGAAAGCAATCAATTTCTGATTTCTTTTCACATTCTTGTGTAAATCCCTTGAAACTGTAGTAACTGAAGTGATCTAACTCCAGTTTGAAAAATAGAACCCCATTACAACTAAAGTCAATTGAGCAAGGTTCTACACTTATATATCCAGGTTGTTCCAAAAAGAACATAAACTGACATGAATATATTTAATTTAAATAGATTTTGTATCAGCTTCAAATCAGATTTTGTAAATACATTTTTTTAGGCATCGGTTTACTCAATAAAAAACACTTCCAGATTGTGCAGATCATTTGTTTTAAGGTGCATCAACCTTCTAAATTATAATAATGACTGTTTTGTCTCATAATAGGATGAATGAAGTAATCATTTTCTTTGACTTGACCATCTATGTCAGTTATACGTCTGTTTTCATAACATATGAAAATATTTTCATCAAGCAAAAGCACTTAGTTCCAAACTCACATACATCAAAATGTCTATATTCATGTTTTTTTTTTTTTCTTTTGCTATCTATTTGATTTTCCGGCCAGGAAGCACATTTCAGTCCAGCAAATTTTCCTTGCTCTAAGTCCTGCATGCACCATTATCCATAGTTTTATATTTTTCTGCATCCCACTTTCTGACAGGAGGTTTTCCCAACTCACCATCGAGTTTTGTCTGTTGTAAAATTGTTAGATCTGTTTTGTAATGTCTACTTTGAGCCTTTTTAGATAAAACCTATTAGTTTTATGCCTAATGATGGAACTTATTTTCTCTCACTAAACGAAAAAACATGATGCCGGGATTAGACAGGCCTATCTTTGTCTCTTGTTGTTAGTGTTGGAGAGGAAAAAAACAAACAAATCGCAGCTGTGTTTTGACGGAGAAGAAACTCATGTTTTAATCATGCTGAAGTGAAAACAAAATCACTCTGAGCTTTCTACCAAGCTTTTAAACATGCAATGCATAATACTAATGGTTCTTGGCTGTGGAATTATTTCATGTTTCTGTCTCACAGGGTTCATCTGACTGGTTTCATACATGTCTTTACCACATCATTAACGAGTCAACGAGGCTGAAAACTTCCAGAACCTCAAAAACACAGATATGCAGGAAAACAAATTGGAGAAAGGTTCTATTTTTAAGAAGAATCTAAATTACTATTGTAATGCTTTTAATTTTTTTGTTATATTTGGGACCTTTATAATACCATAAAGATTTTTTTTTCAATTTTTTTATTTATTAGTACCTTTTTTCTTTTAAATAAATGTAACTTAATTTAAAGAAAGTTAATCTGAGATTCCTTCCTTGACAGTATCTATTTAGATGAGGAACGTGAAACAAATATGATGCAATATAAAACTCTACTTTAAAAACTTCTTAATCTCCCCACAGATATGTCAAACAAACAGTTAACATTCTGCCAGTAACTTATCTTCTTTTCTATTTATGTCTTGTTTCCTTTTTATAATTGGAATTCTCTTGCTCGTAGTGTGTTTCATGTTAAGATTTACAGTTTCTTGCCATTTCTTAACCAGCCCATTGGATCAAAAGTCCAGCTGGCAGTCAGTGACACTATCTGTATGCCGCCATGTTTCATAGCCTGTTTCATACTAAAGTAAATGGCATGTTTAAATGCTAACTGCGTACCACACACTGTGCTGCAACAGCTTGAGTGATATAAGACAGAAACCCCACAGTCGTGCAACACTACAGCAGCAAAAATGTTCAAATAATGTAACCTTATAGAATTTTAATATTCATCTTTGATTTTTCTTTGACCACATGTTTAGTCACTGATTCAGTGGATGTTTTTTGAGAATATTTTACACCATGCTGATTGAACTTGACTTGAGTGTTGATTCTGGCAGGACAGAATTCTTCCCCTTGTCAATGATTCTGTTTAGGTCATAGTCATAAAGAGGAGTGTCTCTAGTACTTTAAGTGGAAAAAAAGTAGTGGGACTCCTCTTAATGCGATACAGGATGGGACAGAATCATGGCTAATATTTAATAGACACAGTAGATGGCCGCTCACTCTGAAACTGGCTCTGCTGGAGGTTTCTGCTTGTTAAAAGGGAGTTTTTCCTTTCCGCTGTCGTGGCATGCATGCTTGGTGTGAGGGATTGCTGTGGAGTTACTTAATGCAAGCGAATATCGTCAACACATCAACGACTCAATCCCATCAGTTGGTTTTCCACAGATCAAAACATCTGACCATCTAACTAAAAGATCTAATGAAGTTGGCTATGTTAAGTGCATTGGGGTGACGTGTTTTAAATTGTTGTGATATAAATAGACTAAATTGAATTCTCCAAGCCATTAATGTAAATGTTTAGTTAAGTGCCTGAGTGTGAAGGGTCAGGATCATTGTTGTTTTTGTCAGTGATGGCAAAGTCTTTACATTTATTTAGCCTTTTTTCATGACCGTACTGAAATAAGCATGGCTCCTTGATGAGTAGTATGAAGATACATGGGTGAGATTTTATTGCTGAGACAAGATGAGACAAAAATATTGATGGGTGGTTTGTTGGACTATTAAAATCAATGACAATTCTGCTTGTAATGCTTGCAATCTTTTAGAAGGATTACCTATGCTTCACCCCATCTGAAGTTCTACCCAGTTGCCCTGAGGGACTTTCAACAGAAGAAACAGCTACATCTTGAAAAGAGAACTATTCTTGCATGGCTTGGTGAGTAACAGTATTTAACCAAACCATAATCCATACCAAAGACAATGTTTTATTGATCAACCACCATAGCGACAAGCTGTCTAAAGTTCTCTTTATTTTAGCATTTGAGGAATAAGAAAAGAGCTGTTGTGTGTTGGGCAGCTCATTCCATAGATGAAATGGTGACCTTTAATATATATTTTCAGTTTTCAGAGTGTTTATCTACTTATTTTGAACATATGAACATTTCTTATAAAAATAAAGGAGTAAGAGAGAGGAAAACCAAATGAGGCAAGAACTGCGTAAACTGAGAATGAGGAGGGGAAAATTATAACCTGGTTTAATGTTCATTGGTATTTTTATGAGCCTTTGGCTTCAACACATATAGTTGTTGTTTTGTTTGCTTGTTTGGTAGTTAACACCATTCTGCAGTATTCTGTTGTTGTGGATTTTATTAAACTGATGTGTTTAAACAAATAACCTGCACATTAATAAATTCAAATTTGTGTTTATATGTATTCTAAGATATAATACCAACATTTAACTGTTTTGGATTAATTTGGTGACAATTACAGGATGTGTATTTTTATATAGACAGAGAATACACTGTTTTCTGGGAAATTTGTTTGTTTTGTTTTTTTTACAAAAGTTGATTAAAAATAGATTACATTTTTTTTCCAACGAAAACTCTAGTAAACCTTTTTTGAGCTTTCATTTACTAAAGCTTGACTAAAGCTTTGGTATATGAAATGACTAAATTGTGAGTAAAACCTATAAGCATTTTTGTCAAAAAGACTAAGACTTAGAACATAATCTATGATAGGTGCCAACCACACTGGTCAAAACCAAATCTATCTGAAGTTGTAGTTCTTTACTAGATTGCTACCTACAACTAAAAGATTAGCAGATTCTTGAAACTGAGTTCTCTTTGTTTTAAGAGCACAGTGTTCTTGTATTATAGGTTTCGCACTTGTGATGTATAGCATTGATTTAAAGCTATAGTGTGGTATTGGATCTTAAAGTTAAGTTTAAAGACATTAGCTTAACTTTACTATTCTTGGAGCTCTGACAAAAATGTTCCAAAATAACTCTGCTGTATTTAGATAGTATTTTTCAAAACTGTGCATGTTTGTCAAGCAACCTTTTCTGTGTTCTGGCATTTGCAGAAAATCCTGGTAAAATGCTTTATTATAGAAATCAGAATAAAAAAATACCTGGAAAAGTAATTTTCAAGATTATGCTGAAAGAAGTGAAATCTTTCAAATAAGTACCACTAAAATTGGACCAGACCCCAACCAGAGAAATGTAAAAAATGACAGACTGTTAACCCGAATCTAGTTATGGGAGGACATTCTGATGTCTTACATAATTAGCACATCAGTCTCTGTCCTAGACCTAATTCTGTCAAATACAGCTTCAGGCAGGGTATAGAAAAAGGTGAGGGTATTTTGCTTATTTCTCTGCGGAGCCACAACAAACACCACTGCTTACTTGAGATCCTCAAGGACACCGGCATGTACTGTGTGCTTAACCTTTGTTGTTAAATATAATAAAGAATGCATCATTGTGTGGTGTAGTGCCTGTGAGGGTGTGATCCGTGAAGGAGAGACCATTATAAAAGCATCATAAATGAAAAGAGGCTAAAGATAACAGTTTCTAAACACCGCTGCTGCTCTCTACTGCTATACATAATCACTAAAAGAAACAGCACATTACTGTGCATCCAAACAAAATGCAGCTCAAAAAACTGCCCATTTAACCTTGACTTAGAATCAACTTCCACCTTCATAGGATAGACATTAAAAATGGCATTAAGGGGAGAGTGGAGCAGAATGTGGTAGGGCATTGCATCATTTACAGGTGGATTTTTTTACAGATTTTTTTCTTAGCAGCTTGATTATTACACCAAACTACACGCAGACATTATTCATCTAAATCTACAGACTTCATCTGCATGTTGTAATACATCTTTCACACTCAAACTTGTCTTGTCTTTGATTTACAATCATCTTTCTTTTAAGTCCTGGTATTTTACAACCACATATATCAATCAAGAAAAATGTAACCTCAGGGAGGGCAGGTGAAGCAACGATTATCTATTCAAGATGTCCTGTTACTGAGTGTAAACGGAACATATGGGCCTGAAATGTGATTTGTTAGAAGCAAGAAAGCCGGCTAAGTGTGAAGAAAATAGCAAAATATATATACACATATAATATATATATAATATATATATCTATATATATATATATATATAGCAATATATATATATATATATAGATATATATCTAT
>JAUZNJ010029177.1:0-41060 GCA_034780135.1 Jordanella pulchra | reverse complement strand
AGACAGTCCCAAGTGCTATAAATATGCACATAGGCACATATTGGTTATATTCATCCAGTTAGCATGTGCTGAAGCACCTAAACTTGAATGGGTTTTATTTTAGAAGAAGAAAGGATGGATTTCAAGAGCCATTTAAAAACACCAATACATAATCATAGTTTTTCAAGGTTTTACAGTTAGATATGTTAGGGTGATTAATCATAAATTAATACAAATGGAAAAGGATTATAGGTTGGATAAGGTCAAATTTGACAGAACTGTTCTATCCATTTAAGGAGTTAACAGGTCCATGGACAAAAACTAGAGATCTCTGTTTCTTCTCACTCCTACGTTATTCTGAGTCATCGTGACAATAAAGTGAAACTTCATTCTCTACTGTCGGCTTTCCCTCTGAATAGCTATTAAATTAAAAAGTCGAAATGATTACAGACCACTTTAAGATGCAGGCTAACAAAACCGTAAACTTTACTAACAATCAAGACAGATGTTGCCTTCATGTGGTCTGGCAAAGATGATCCTTACCACTTGTAAAGTTGAAATTACCTGTTCATTGTCTTCATGTACTTTTATTGTGGTAGAGAAGAGAAACATCTTTGATCCAATGATTATCCTGACCTGTTACTTGGGCAAACAGTTAAAGACTTTCTAATTCATCTGCTACAGGAAAAAGAGGACGCATAAAATGCATCGACTGACTGCTAATGACTGTCGGATAAAATCAAACAATAACGGTCGTTTTTTTTATGGTGATATATATTTTTGAAAATATAAAACAAAGCATTGTGTATGTTATGAACACAACAGGAGAGACTGCTGGACAATGCAGTTTTTACCATACAGAATTGTTTCTCTGCTCTCCGCCACGTTGAAAGGTTAAAGTTGACCTTATCTTGGCAACTTGGGTACCATAGAATCTTCTCAGCTTTCCAGTGTAAATTATGACATGAGTAGGCGTTCATGTGCAATTTTCATGTCGGCTTACGGTATGTACCATATTATGAGAGCACACGAAGGCACCATTAGTGTTCTCGTAGATAGAGGATGATTGTAATTAATGTTCCTGTTCTCTCTGCACCAAAAACGAAGACAGAACTATTTTCATAGACTGACAGCAGGCAGATCATTTTGTGGATGTGGTATATTTAGACCAAACTGAGAGAAAGGCTTTCTCTTCCTCATAGGTGGTTGGATAGACACGGCAAATCTCAAAACCTGCAAACAAACCTAGAAAGTTTGACAGCTGATTTTTAACTCTTGAGATTCCAGAAACTTGAAAGTCTGAACGTATGTGTCAAAGAAACGACCAGGACTACAGGCATTAGGTGGAGCAGCTGGTGGGCGAATGCAGCAACAACAACCTGATTTTGAATGTTGAGAAGATGAAGGAAATCATCATTAACTTCAGGAAGAACCGGCCCAGCCACGCTATACTGCTCATCAACTACTCACCTGTGGAGGTGGTCAGCAGCAGTAAAATTCCTGGGGGTGCATCACAGACAACCTCACCTGGTCTGTGAACACCCCCATCAAGGACTGTTCTCCCTGCTGCCCTCTGGGAAGAGGCTATGCAGCATCCAGTGCAGAACCATCAGGTTCTGCAACATCTTTTTTCCCCTCTGCCATCAGACTACTGAACAGTGAAAAAAAAATCTAACCTGCACTCTGCATCAACATACACAGACCTGAACCTGGGGACATTCTGTGAACATTCTGTGAAATTTCTATACTATAATATAATATTGCCCCATTATTTTGCACTGTCAACATTGCTGAACTTTTATAATCTATTTACTTGAGACTAGACTTGTATTTTGCACAGTCAACGTTCTATCTTTGCTGCACTTTATTTTCACGATTGAATTGCACTGCTATTCTACTTCTATTGAAATCTTGGTACGTTGTTGTAAGCTGCATGCAACAAAATTTTGTTTTGGCTGCACTTTGTGTATACAAAATAACAATAAAGTTAACCACAAATACTCACTGAGTTATTCCTGTATTTAAAAGCCTAAGCACATTTCCAGTATAAGGATTCATAAATAACTGTACATCATACTTAAACCATATAAGAGCCATTTTCTAACCCAAACAAATGTTTACAGAAGAAGAATACTATTACATCAAAGTCTGAGAGTAAAAAAAGCTATTCAACTGGTTTTCAAAAGCCTTCACAGAGCCAGAAAAACAAAGTTTCAGAGGTGGTCTGCTCCACAGCTTTGGGGTCAAAAATCCTACATTGTAAAATACAGGAGTCTGCACCCCCAATTTCCTGCTGTGGTCTCTCTCCTTCACTACACTGACGGCTTGCTAAATGCTTTCCTAGTCTGTACTGTGAAACCTCTGCAGATGTGGCACATTTGGACTTCAACCAGCCTGATATAGCAACATTCACTTCTCTGTTCATTGATCCCCACTGGGTTGAAGGTCCAAATCTAAATTACACCACCAATCTTTTTCTTACAAAGGCTCCTTGCTACTTGAATGCTCTTGTTACAGTGCCTGTGGCACAGCCAGGTTATTCCCAACTCGTTTGTCTTCTCAGAAGCCTATTGTAAGCTAACAGTATTGTTAAGTCCTTATTTGGGTGTCGCATTGGATGAAAGCAAACACAAAACATAAATGCGAAAACATTAAAAGGTTTTAGGAGTCTTTATAGGAAACAAACAGATTGAAAAATAGTAAAATACAAAATAAACAGGGTTAAAGTTTGGACCGTGTTCGATGACCTGATTCCCATAAAATTGAGAAGATTAGAAATAATATCCTTTAATTGAAGGATTTAACATGGACGTAATGAATGAGCCAGAGCTCAACCTTGTTTGACCCTACAGGTAAGAAAAGTATGCATTAGAGGAGAACCTGTTAGCCGTGATTTTTTTTATCCCATCAGACAAATATCTGAATATCTATCAGACAATAAGCCTATTCTGTTCAGTATTCATCTTTGACTTAATGACCAGCAGCTTTATGTCATAATGCATTGAATCCTGCAAAAACTACAGATAACATTATAATACTTTTCTGATATATTTTAGGTGTTCTCGATGCAAACTGCCTCCAATTTATTTATATATACTTTTTTTACTTGCAACAGAACAGAATTTCTACAGAAATAAGCTGAAATTCAATATTTTATCTACAAAAAAGTTTCTATTAAAGTGCTCTCCCTGATATTATTCAACCTACATTCCTGCCTGATTGCCCATTGTTGCTCTTGCCTTGACCTTCTGACATACTGTATGTTTAGTCTGTTGGCCACCCATGAATAACACCACCAAAGACAGTAGATCCCTCTGAAAGAAACAGTTTTGTCTTTGGTCAGCGATTGCCAAAAACATGAAATATCAAACTAATTCAACAGAACTTGAAATTACAAAAAAGAAACATCTATATTTTTTCGGTTTCCTATTTGAGCTTTCTTGGCTTTCATTAATATCTCACTAACCACCTCTAGCCTTCTCACTTCTGGACCCTCATTTCTATGACTTCACCCAAGAATCGGTCAAATTTAATCACAGCAGAGTAGGACACTTGAACCCCCCAAAACTGGGAAATGCATATCATTGTTACTTACTACACAAGGAGGGTGTTTGTTGGGAAATATCACTCATCATCTCGCTAAATGATGGAGACAGAAGGAAAGAAAAAGAATAAGTTAATATGACAAGCCCATCAGGCTTTATAAAAAGCGCCTGCCATTATATCCCCTTAATGTATAAAATATCCACTCTCTTCAGAGAGAGCTGGACCTCTGGGAGAACTGTACCTTAAGAAACCTTTAGGCTATTGAATTAAAGCCAGTTCAGCAAGGACAATAAACACAAAGGGCATATCACTTTCTAGTAAAAAATCAATCTATATAATTGTAAATATTATATTTAAATACCCTCGGCTCAAAGCTCAACATAAAAATAAACACACTGGTGGACTGAAAAAAATGGACCCATTAAAATTGTTTTACATCTTTAAACCAAAGGTTTCCCAGGTTTATTTTTTCAAACTGCTATAACCGCCAAATTTCATATTAAACGTTAAATCTCATATACAATGTTGACTAAAAATTAAACAATGTTCAATTAACAATGTAGTCTGTAACAAAGGTTGCACCTATCTTTTTTTGGACACTTTGACCCAGAGGGCTGCAGTTAATCAGGCTCCATTGTGGAAATTCTAATAATTAAAGGATTTGACTGATCAGTCGCCCGAGGTAATTTCCTTCATTCTGGCTGCAGACCTGTGGGGTTTCAAGGAAGCTTGTGCAGAGTTGAAGGTCGTTGACCTATAGGACGTGTTCAGGAAGCAGCAGCTCATGGTGTTGCTCGTGATGAATATCATGGGTGCCAGAGTAAACAAAACAGCACAAGTCACAGTTTAAATCTCCCTTTCTGTGAAACATTCGACATTTCAGCTAAACACCAAACTTTAACCAAATGTAGTCTTGCTGTTTCAGTCCAAGTTTTTTCGAAAAGAATCGTAACTTTAGACACATTACTGGCAGTGAGAAAAAGGAAAATGAAACACAGTGCTGATGTCAGTAATAAGAATAATAACATTTGAAAGAAAAATAGTATTTTTCTAAATAAAATTACTGGGAAGACAGAAAGGAAATCTTTATTTTGTGTAAATCCTCACTGCTTCTTGTTGTAAATCTGCTTTAATTTAAATGGTTTCTGGGATTGGAACACCAAGAACATCCCTCAATATGAGTAGAAAGTCGCATTTTGTTAGTTGTTAATGAGGTCCAAATGCAGGCAGGCTGAAAAATAAAGTTAAAAAATGGAACAATAATTTAAAAAAAAGAAATCCCACAAAACAGAGACATGAAGAGAAACTGATGGAAGTTGCATGAAATTAGTACTCCAGTAAAGACTGACTTCAACGCTCAGGAGAGGTGATTACTGAAATCCTTCATATGATGAGTTCATTACCGGAAAGCATAGACATCAAAAGGGTAAACCGTACTCGAATGAATACATGCAAATGAGCAAGTAGAGATAAATACAGTACAAACTATAAATACAGCACAAAAAGACTCTAAATGAAGTTACTAACCTATGAAGTTTTACTAAGACAACAACCTGAAACAAAGGAAAGGAATGATAGGCTTTGAAAGTAAAACAAGAATTTAGCTGTAAATAATTCATGTAAATCATAAGGTAACCACAGTTCAGAACGATAAAAAAAACTAATTAATGACAGAGAATATTGCCATAAACTACTTCCCCAGTTTAATTTTGTGCTCCTTTAAACACAGAAAAAGTTAATATTTAACAGTCGCTGGTGCACCACCCCCGGTCTTCCTGTCTGACATACATAAAGTGAAGCATTTCCAATAAGAGTTTAGCTTTGATTTTGAAGTAAAATGCTTTCAAAAGTTAAACCGGCTTTGAGAAATGCTTTTATGCTAAACTCCCAGAATTTGTTTCATACAGAAATATTAATGTATTTCCTCTGTAAAATAAAAAACTTTCCACCAATACTTATCCAACCAGCATGAACACAACAATGTCTTAAATGTTCATAAATAATAATGTATAAAACCTCAGTAACTTTTTGAGTTTGAGGTTTTTTTTTGTTGATTAAAGTCATCTCAGATCTGTCTCAAACTAGCTATTTGCTACATTTCTATGAGACCAGCTAATCTAGATTAAATAAATTAAAATGCTAAGAGCATTTCTACTGTAGGAGGGATATTAACAACTGATACCCTGCTTTTCTGCCTGTCAGTTGGATTGGTTCATGCCCATAAAAACAGTCATCCAGGGGGATGTTATATACAATATGTCTTTCTGTTCTTAACCACAGGGTGAGGAGAGACGGGAAGCCATAGCATATCCGAATCAGTCCATTAAACATGAAACAGTATTCTCAAAACAAGCAGCGGTTCTGTGGTCTCATTTTTCCTTACAAAAAGTCAAAATATAATATGAGGTAAAATTATAAGAAGTTCAGTGTTTTCATTCAGGTTTTCTAATCTGGTCGCATGACAAGTCCAATGTGCTCTGAAAGTCTTTATGACATGAGCACCTGTGGGCTCTGAATCAAAAATCAAAGAGGAGACAGAGCAATCTGAAACATAAAACCATTTGTTGAGGCAAATTCAGAGCAGAAATGGAAATATTTGGTTAACTCTGTGGCAAACGGTTAGCGGTTTTGGAGCTGTCCATAGGTGAAATGGAGGGAACAGCTGGCCCTTTGTTTGTGGACAGAATGGTGCACTCTGTGGGGTCACTATAGAAGGGGGGGGGGCAACATCACAGACAGGACAACACAAGAACACACATAAACACACGTGACTGCTAGGACATGTGTGCGCACAGATACACAAAAAACAACATTCCTCTGATTCTATGAATGTTTTGTTAATCATGTGAATGGGTCACAGAGGTACCCCCCCCCAGCATAACTACAGTCTCCATAGACACACATTCACTCACTCGTGCTTGTTCTCACACTCAAAACAAGCAGAGGGTGAGACTTACATAGTGGGATTCAAGGACCTTGATAATCCTCCAACCACTGTCAGATTCTGATGCAAAACACTGAGTGCCAGTTGCTAACAGTCAGTGTTGGACTCTACATGTATTCTGTGTTTTATTGTTATATTAGAAATGAATAGATAAGCAACATGTACACATTAAAAAATAAAATAAAACTGTAAAGAAGTAATTACTATTGCCCTGCAACAGACTGGCATCCTGTCCTGGGTGTACCCCGCCTTACGCCCTTAGTCTGCCGGAGATAGGCATCGGCCCAACCGCGACCCTGACAGATGAAGTGGGAGAAGACGGATGGATGGATGGAAGAAGTGATTACTTTGCTAGTATAAAGTCGAGTAGTTACTTTTGTTACAGCAGAAAATATAAATTCATTTAATTCACATATACCAAAACAATCAGCACAGATTGGTCCAAAGATGGAATTATGTGTGAAAAAGTTAAATTCCACAAAGAATAATAAGCCACAGAAAGGCATACAAAGTTAGAAAAGACTTTAAATCTTTTAGTATTTAGACATCAACTCTTCCCAATATGGGTGCAAGTTGCCCTGTATTGTGAAAGAGGTCCTTGCAAACTTGCATATCTTTCTCTTGCGTGTGTAACAGGATCAGTGAGATCTAAGAGAGTGAGAAGATACCTAAGTAAATGAGGAAAGTTGAGCCAATGAACATTTCCAAAAACAAGGCAGATGTGTAGAGTTGCATCTACATAGGATGAGTTGATGAGTCATGCAGTAAAGCTATGGGAAAGGGCAGTGGAAGTTAAATTAGGGTCAGAAGTGACATTTTATGACAACATAAAGTACTACAGATTATGTGTTTGCTGTGAGGATCGTGATTGGAGGAGCATAGAGAGGGTAAAACGGAGCTGCATTCTGTTTCTGTAGACAGAGAAAAAGCGTATGACAGGGTGCCAAGAGATGAGTTATGGTAATATATTAAAAAGTCTAAAGTATCAGAGAAGTCAGTTGGAGGGTTGCAGGACACATGAGAGCTGTGAGATGGGGATATTTAAAGTGGATCAGACCATTCTTTTTGGTGTGGTGTTGGAAAGGTTAACGGATGAGGTTAGACAGGAATCTCCATAGACTGTGATGTTTGCAGATGACATTGTGATCTGCAGTGAGCAGGAAATAAATAAAGACCTAGAAATGATGGCATGCTGAAGTGATAATTCACTCATTTGTTTTTCAGCACCACTTTCATCCAAAACATAAAGCCAAGGAAACTTGTTTGTTTTAGAAAACAATGAAGACAAAAGCTCCTAGAAATCTTTTAATGATTGATATTATCAATCAATTATCAATATTTCATGTTGGTAGCCTCAATATCAATTCAAGTTTCAACCTTATTTTCCAGCTGTAGGATTGTTTTTTATGATTGAATTGCACAACATATGTCAAATTCAAAAGACTTTTTTTTTATTGTACAAAAAATATCTTTCCATGTAAAAGTTAATGGGTAAGATAAACTACTGATTTACAATGTGTTGTATAACACTACCACACATGTTACACATCTTGTCCAAGTTCCCAGAAGTTGAAACAAATTATCTAATCTTTGAAAGGAAACCAAAGAAATGAAGCTATTATTTATAAGTTATTAAAGCATCTGTTTTATGACTGCCGGAAAATGTGTCCCATATGTGAAGGGTTTAACAAACATCTAACACAGCTACTGAGCTTAGTTCTGATAGCAAAATCTTAACCGAAACATGTAAAGGTGTGAACAAGGAGCCATCCCCGGACCAGGCCTTCTGCAGATGGGCTAGCATTAGTCCGTCTGCATTAGTTTGCCTCAGAGGTCCACTGGTTGCCACGGTCCTCTCAACATTGGAACTTTTTTTAAAGCAATCATCCTGCTTATTTTCAGGTATTTTTCATTACAACCAAAGAAACCTTAAATTATTTTAAAACATTACACATACGACCGACACAGCACATATCTTTTTTTTTTTTTTATTTATTTATTTTAAAGCACTAAAGGCTCGTTTTTTCAGACAGTAGGCTGACATGACAGGGGGTATGAGAGAGGGGGAGAGACACAAGACAAGAAAGGACCACAAGACGGATTCCAACCCCAGGCTGGATCAGTACAGGGCAGAGAGCTCAACTTCCACCCAGACACCAGCAAGGTGGAGGTGGGGTGCTGGTATGGGCTGATATCATCAAAGATGAAGTTTTGGGACGGGTTGAGGATGGAGTGAAGCTCAACTCCAGACATACCGCCAGTTTCTGAAAGACACCTTCTTCAAGCAGTGATAGAGGAAAAGGTTGGTAAGAAAAACATGATTTTAATGCAGGACAATGATCCATCATATGCATCCAAATACTCCACAGTGTTGCTGGACAGTAAAGTTCTAAAACAAGAAAATAATGACAAGGGTGCCTTGTTCACCTGATCTGAACCCCATAGAAAACCCGTGGTCCCTTACAAAGTGTGAGATCCACAGGGAAGGTAAACAGTCCACCTCTCTGAACAGAGTCTGGGAGGCTGTGGTGCTGCTGCACACAATGTGGATCATAAACAGATCAAGCAACTGACAAAATCTATGGATGGAGGCTTCTGAGTGGTATTGTAAAGAAATGTGGCTATTGGTCATTGATTTGTTTTGGTTTTGAATGTTTATTTTTCCATTTTGTGTTGTTATACTGGTTTACCTGGAGAAAATAGACCAGTGATGTTGGTATATATTTGTTTTTTATGAAGTTGCCTAATATTTCAGCACAGTAATAGTTATCTGTACAAATAGATATCCTCCTAAGATAGCCACGTCTAAAAAGAAAAACTCCAACTTCCAAAAATATTAAGATGTGATATTTATGAGTATTTTGGGTTGATTGAGAACATAGTTGTTGTTCAATAATAAAAAAAATCCTCTCAAATACAATTTGCCTAATAATTCTGTAGACACTGTATAAGTTGTTCACTGCACTAAATTAGGCTTTTGCACTAAACTGTGTTTAGGTGTATCACAATGAAAGGAGTTACATGCAAAATCCGATTCTTCAGATTTAATGACATAAAAAAATGAATAAAACTATTAATCATATTCCATCCACTTTATAATTGTAACTACTTTTGGTTTGTCTATAACATCAAACTTCCAACAGAATACTCTGAAGCTTCTGGGTCTAATATGAAAGAACAGAAAAAGTTTAAGGAATGCAAATTCTTTTCAAAAGCACTCACTGTATAATTTTTTACATTAATGGACATTGTGCATATTTACAATTAAAGGCCATTGTTGTTTTGGGCTCTCTTCTTCACACTTCAAATGTTCTTATTTGCTCACACATATTGCATCTCTTCAAAATATTGTTCCTAATTCATTCTCTGAGTCTCTTTGCTTGTTACTGTTTTCTGACTGAGAGGAGACCAGCAAGTTTTATGGCTTCATGTTATCACAAAATACCAGCTTGTTGTTGGGTAACCGCTATTAAGTTTTTACATATAATAGCTTCCAGATAAACAAAACCATGTTTTTTAATATTGTAAAGCCACAACTTTTAATCTAGGAGGGGTTTATGTTATCATATTTTTACTAAATGATTTTTAAAGATTAAACCTCTCCTAAAGAGAGAAAATAATTGCATGGATTCAGTAAAACAACCACAGCAGTTAATCATGGTTTGTTCTTCATCAGAGTGTCAATACCATATGGGAAGAGGCAAGCTGATGTGTTTGTGTGGTATGACAAAAACCATAAAGCATGCCACTTCAGTCAGCTACTCTACTGTCACTAAAGCACACATGGAGACACAAACACACATAGATGTCTAAAGAGAGGTCCAGATTTAAGAGCTGTTGCTGGTGTGGAACATAGTGAACATGAGTATTCTGCTTGGCCCTTGAGGGCCAGAAAGGCACTGAGTAGTACTGTGCATGAGTGTGTGTGTGTGTGGGGGGGGATTCAGAATGTGTGTGAAGAGAGACCTGAGAGGCCCAACTAGTTACAGCCTCTCTGCTGGAGACCAGCACTTCCACAAAACAGGCATTGTTGGTACAGAAGCCCAGACGACAGAGGAAACACACTGCGAACCCAAACATACAGAAATACATACAGCACAGAGAAAAGTGTTTCGAGTTTGAAAGCAGTGGGCTATTTGCAATGAATAAATTCAGTATCACTAAGAAAGTAACACACGCTCAACACTGGACACATTGTGTAGCCCTGTTCTAACAATAGCACTCTGAATGTTGGTCCGGCTATTATTGTAAGTGTTTCTATGCTAATTATGTGTGACTGAGACCTTGTCAAAAGCAGTTACTGAAAATAATGTGGTGAGCTGGAAATTATGAGGTAGAGTTACTTTCCCCACAAGGGAAAATATTCAGTTAACTAAATGGCTTAAAGTTTTTAAAAACGTAATCCAAAGCCGCACGCAGAGGAATATAACATATTCTTTAACATCACCGACAGGGAGAGAAGGGGGTCAGTTTTATGACCTCCACTCCTGACTCTGCAGAGACCCTGTTGGCTGAGAGGATTGTGCGTCATCGTCTCTCGCCGCTCCAATACTATCACCCCCCTACAAGTCGCTGGCGATCTCACTAGTGTGAAAGTACTAGCCCAAACTGTTGTCCGGGCCAACCCATTCAGCATCCAGGTCCCACGCAGTTCCACAGAGGAGGGAGAGCGGCCAACGAGCGCGGAGGAGAAAGTTGCGCAGAGCTTTGACTGCTTGGATTGCTTTGGACGCGTCTGTGGAGCATTTGGACATTTCTCTGCTACAGTTTCTTTCTATTTTTGTTTGTTTGTTGTTGTTGTTTTTTGTTTTTGTTTTGGTTTTTTGCTGGGTCGGTTTCGGCACTTAAATGGCAGTATTTATCATGATTACCTCGCACCTGTTTCTGCTGACGCTGATCTGCGTCATTACCTCTGCATCGGTTACCGGAGAAAGTGGCTTCCTCCAGCTCTCAGGTTACCTTGATGAGGACATGCTCTCTCGGCATATGCACAGACTGTACGAAAAATACAACAGAGAGAACCGTCTGAAAGAAGGGAACACTATCAGGAGTTTCAGAGCCATCCTAGGTGTGTAAACACGCTCTCCTGCATGAGACATGCGCTCTCAAGTCCTTTAATGAAGGTGGTTGTTCAGAAAAATGTGATCCGTGTTGTAAAATTAGTTGGATTATATCAAAACAAACTAATAAAAAAACATAAATGTGTATGATGAGAAATTCAGTCAATTATATCAATTTATTAACTCTAGACGCAGACAGTCAGCCTGCCAGAGGCATAGGTGAACTAAGGCGCTGAATGCTGCATAATTCAAGGCTGCTAAGTGAATCATTTCTGCAACTTCTAGTGTCTGTGCGAAATTCACATTTTATGGACACCATGACTTCAAACCAGTCAATACATTAAAGCTACATGAAATCATTCAGTGTCCATATTGTCAAATAATTAGAAAATAATATTGGTTTAGTGTAGGCCACTATTTTCCAATTCTATTCTCATTATTTCTTGACTTTGTGTAAACTTCGTCATAGTTAGTAAGATCTGTGGCAAAGACGGAATGTAAATGTCCGATCAGCTTGCCAGATACAGTGGCAATTAAAAAAGTATTTTGGGATTTGATTTTTAGAGTTGATTTTACGACGTTTGTGTAAAATAAATAAGATTTGTTACCTATTTTCATATGCTGCTCAAGCTACATTGTCAAACTTTATTCTTTATACAACTGTTGGACCAACATGTGAAACTCATAGAACTCTGCCATTACAGTTTATTTACAGTGTTTATTCAGTATATAATCATGTATGAGGCCTCAAACAATCTCAGGCCGTCTCTGCTCTCTAAATAGCTAAGATTGTTTAGGATCAGTCTGAGAATGCATTTAAAACGTTTCAGAATGCAGTTAGTTCATTGGGGCTCTGGAAACAGTGGCGCCACTTGCACACAGGGTTCGATCAATTACCCCAGACAGACGCCAAAGAATGCATGTAAGCCATGTGTAGTAAAATACAATACATTTTTTTTTAAAGTCAAAGGCAGGCAGACATATGCAGAGAAAGGTCACTGCAGTGGCTTCTGTGTTTTAGTTAGTTGGTCCTGAGGGGAATGCCCGTCTCCACATACTAAAAACTTCTCTGTCTGATGCTGTTGTTATTAATGCAGCTCAAAATTTATAACACTCATAGTTCTCAGATAGCATATGACAACATGTGCGCATTTTCACTACAGAGGCTTGATGTAATCCAAGGAGACATGCAAGAGACTTTTCAAAACGGTGTGAGGCCTGCTGAAAAAAGTTTGATTATATCTCAGTGACTGAATTGGCTGTATCAAGCTTAAAGGGAAGCTTTAACTGAAACTCAGGGTAAGCACTTCCATATGCAGGCTGAATGCAGGGTAATGTATATCTTTTCACTCTACATACTTCCGCTGAACTCCTACACAATGAACAATAACTCTGCTGTTGAAGTTAATGTTGACATGAATATGCAACTTGCTGCTTTTCCAAAGTCTGGTTCTTCTAAGGGCAAACATTCTTAGGTTCTACCAATGAGCTGCTGAACTGTTTAAGACCCCTGTCGTGTAACAACGTAAGGAAACGCCTTTGTCCTATTTTTAGGGGAGCTCAACCACACATAAGTACTTTTGGCTCAAAGGTTTTTGCCTTTTTCTAAACCCATTCCTTTTACATCTGGTACCTCTTCTTTCACAAAAGCTCAAATAACCGAGTTCAAACACAGTTCATCCTCTGTTTAAATAGCCCTTTCTGCCCACTTTAGTTTTTATCTTGTGATAACTGTAACAATTTACTCATGAAACAAAAAAAAAAAAACAGATTTTTTTAAATTGATCTTGGCTCATTTCTCTCTGCAAAACAATGTTACTGTGACTCTTCAAAACAACTTAAAAAAAAAAGCATAGAGACAGGGACTGATTTGTTGGTACCTCTTCTGTAAGATGTGCACAGAGTGGAATCTTTCACCTTCCATCTTTAACAGTGTCTCTAGATAATACAGTTACAATGAATTAAAATCCTGAAATGCATTTACATTTACAATATGCACCAGCTGTTTATCTATCCTATTTTGTCTGAAAAAGCATAATTTTATTCCCCATTGAGCCTATGGATTATGTCATTAGTATTTGTAAACTGGCCTTTCCTAGCCTATTTACATCTGTTTCCTTCTTATTACTTATATAACAGGATTTCTTAACTGCTGATATCAAAACAGAGCTGCATTTAATCACTTTTAGGTTTTCCTTTTCAGAAAGCAAATAAGAGTAGAGAAAATTAGACATTTACAGTAGATTGTGTTTGTTAGTAATTCTAATAATTGTAATTTAACAGATTTAGAACCGCAAAGTTGTTTCTGCTTTTTGATTAAATTCAGTTTCTGCTTTAGTACTTTAGCTTGGGTATGTGCTATTATTTCAGTAATTTACCTTTACAATGATCAGAGAGGAAGCCTGAAGTCTACTCAGCTGCAGCTCTTATTCCCATAAGCAATGAAATATAATCAACTAATAAATGATTGAAAAGATGTAGCAGTTACCTAGTTCACCTACGCATATATAGGTACAATGACTAATGTGGAATATGACTTCATATCTCTACAGACCCTGCTGACCAAAGGACCATTTTCAGACTCAACCTAACAAGCCTTCAGGAATCGGAGGCCATCCTCTCTGCAACCTTCCACTTCCTGTTAGAGAAGCACTCGCATGCAAAACCTTGGATCTGTAAGCGCTTCAGGAGCCTGTCATGCCGCTTCCCGTCCACAAACCCTTCTCCCTCCATCATGTTGCTGTTTCGCTCCTTTTCTTCTGGGTCAGAGGTCAGACGTGGGCCGGTGGAGTCATCTCTAGGTAATGTGACCTTTCACCCCCACAGGAGAGGGGTGTGGCAGATGAAAGATGTAACCCAGATAATACAGGCAGCTCTAGATAGGGGTCAGTTTCTGGTTTCAGTGGAAGTGGACTTTGGACTGCCGCAGCACAAGAAACAAGAGAATATTTTATCTGCTGTCAGCATGCCCTACCTCTTACTGTATGCTAATGACATAGCTTTAGCAGAGCCCAACAGCGTTGCTTCCAGCCTTCAGAGATATGACCCAATCAGTGAGGGAGCAGAACTCCTGCACATGTCTAATTCCTCACCTAGACTAAAGGGACGCCTGAGAAGAGAAGCAAACCTCCTCCCTGACCTCATTCAGAACAACGAGTTACCTGAGGTCGACTACAGGCCCGGTGGACACAGAAAAGATGACCTGTGGGAGCTTAACTGGCACCTTGCTCTCAAACCAAAGTTTAAATCAGAAAAGAAGAAAAAGAGGAGTAAAGGCCAAGAGAGAGGAAGAGAAGAGCAAGACAAAGCAAAACCTCCAGCCATCAAAGAAGAAGAAAGAAAAGCACACCAGTTTCAAACCAATGGTTCAACTAATAAAACCCTCAAAGGTGGTCCTATGCTTTCTGCTGCTGACAGACAGAGGAGTGATCGGATTACTGGGAGAAAGAATGGAGGAAAAAACAGGAAAAACACTCAGTCATCTTTTTTGAGTTTTGATGAGCAAACAATGCGGAAGGCCAGGAGACGGCAGTGGAGCCACGACAGGCGTTGTTCCAGGAGGAATCTCCGAGTAGATTTTGCTGATATTGGCTGGAGTGAATGGGTCATTGCACCCACGTCTTTTGATGCCTACTACTGTGCCGGGGCGTGTGGGTTTCCAATGCCACAGGTATGACTAAATACCTCTAAGGTCTCTTATTGTCTTTTTCAAAGCCTTCCATTCTGATCACATTTGAATGTTTGTTTCTTTCCTCAAATTCAACTAGGTTGTCAAACCGTCTAACCACGCCACCATTCAGAGCATAGTGCGAGCTGTAGGAATCATCCCTGGGATTCCTGAGCCCTGCTGTGTCCCTGAAAACATGAGCCCCCTTGCTGTGCTGTTCCAGGACGACTCCAGGGACCTTGTGCTCAAGGTTTACCCCAACATGTCCGTCCAGTCCTGCTCCTGCCGATAGGGTTGTGGTGAGGGAGGAGGACAAAAAGGGAGAACTGAAAACAAGTGTAAAAGCAACAAAATTGTGCATCAGTTAACTGCTTTCCTGATGCTGTGAAACAAAGTCCTACAGTCCTAATATATTTCCTTAAAAATGGAGGGGATGTAGAGGAATCACTTCCATCTTTTTGTCCTGATAGAGCTGAACTCAATTTGTCATGCATCCGCCCTGGAAGGACAAATATATGTAGTGTGTTATACATCTCTAAAAAGCTGTCTATGATCCATTTTAAGGTTTTCTGTAGAAAAGAGCATTTTAAGGGATCTTTTCCTTTCAATAATAGGAGGTCTTTATACTGCTCATCTGGACTTCATTGTTGTCTTTCATAATGCAGTGCAGAAGTATCCATAGCTGTTTAAGCATTTCGTTTACTTTCACATGGAAACTACAGACTTTATTGTATTTTATATTTTAAATGTATAACATCTAACATTGTTAGCCCGTCTCTTGCTTTAGTGTGGCCTTCAATTTGTAATTAATTGTTTATTTACAGAGTTGTTTTTATATTTCTCAAGTGTAAATACAAGTATAGGTGGTTTTATTTTTTTATTTAAAAATACAAAGTGTGGTATTCATTTGTATTCATCCCTCATAAGTAAGAGCTTAAGGTGTCTGCCCGTTTAGCACATTAAAGACATACATTTCTGACTATTCGTATTTGTTAAATAACAAAAATTTATCAGATTGTATGGAAAGCATCTTTAAAAATTCCTTCACAACAGGTTTTCTTTAGGATATCGGTGTGGTCTTTGACTATGTCTGTCTAATGCATTAATAGGCTTTGATTCCCATGTTGGCTCTGGATGTGTCCTCTCGCTCTTAGGTCTATTGTAGGCTTTGAAAGGTTTCGTTACAAAACTGCTCTTTATTGAGCTAAATCCATTTTCCAGCAACTCTAAGCAGGTTCCCTCTCTCTATTGAAGAAAAGCATCTCCATAGGCCCCCTCCAGCAAAAATGAAGCTCCAGCAAAAATGCATCAAGTCTTACTGAAATGTAAACCTATTTTGCTCAAAACACTGGACTATATTTATAAAACTCAACATTGAACCTATGCTAGAACTTGGAGGTAAGTAAAACAGGTTTTAGAAATTAGCACATTTTTCTGAGACAGCGGTGAATAACAAATGAAAATATTCTACATAATAATAAAGACCCGGAAAGTAGAAAAGTTTTCATCTTTAATAAGAAAGTCAGGTATGCTGCCCAAGTTTTAATTGTAATTTTGTTTGTTGGGAGCGTTCCAGTTAAAATTTTCTGCTTGAAGTATGGGAAATCCAGCTTCAGAGTACAAACAAAACGCAGCATTTCTCTGGTAAACTGGTTAAAGAAATTTTTATAGCAAGATAAGGACATAGAAGTTGGAGTTGCTCACCCCTAGTTTGGTTTTATATTTTTTAACAATATTTTGGAAGTTATTTGAGTTATTTCCAGAGAAACACATTGACCTCGATGTGACAGTAAACTTGAATTAAGTTGCCTTAATATGCTGTGTGAAGCAGCAACGAGTTGTCAGGTTTTACTATAGAACCCTCCTTAATTCTTCTCAGATGGTTCAGCTTAAACTGATTTCATGAATCTGCTGCAAGGATATGAAATAAAATGATGTAAAACAAGACATTTAAATATTAAAGTGAATCGTTTGAAAAGTGGATTTAATTGTTTAATTGGATTTTCGATTACTGAACAGTGTATTACATGATTTAATGATATATTAAAGTATTTAATGATAGTATCAAACATATAAATGTTACATTTATTTTTAAGGTGCATTTATTTACTTTCGTTTATTGTGTTCCTCTATATGAACAGTGTTCTGTGAGATGCTCAAAGATTAAAATATTGTTTAATAACATCATCCTTCTCTAAATCGTTTTACAGTTTTATCCCCAACCTGCATGATTTCTGATTCTCTTTATTAACCAATTACCTTTGAAGGATAAGGTTGATTTTATATGGTTAAGTGGATATGCACACTGCATTTTTTAGATTTATAGACATCCTTAGAGAATTTTTTTTTATGTCTGGTGGTCTGTGACTTTAAAACCCCCTTAAAATATATTGATGTTTGTGTTTTTATTTATGGAAAAATGTAAGAAAAGCAGTATAAATACTACAAGGTGATGTATATGAATACAGAATCAGAGCGTTATATGGCAGCTCATTCAACAAACAAACAAAAACATTTTGGGTCATTTGCTTACCTTGTAACCCAAAACATTGTGTTTAATTTTTTTCTGAGACAATATGTTTGTGTTTAAGAAATAATGTTTTCCATTAAATGTAAAGAAAAAAGCACTTCAACTCCATTTTAACTCTTCAAGAATGTTAGAACTAAACTATGTTTTTGGGTTTTTTTATTGTTTTCTTTTATTATAAATGTGAAATTTGATTTAATATGATTGTAACATTATCCAAATTATGTATTCCTTTTTTTAGGTTATATTTGTTTTTGTGTATTGTGTAAATTATGAAAAACTTGCCTTTTATAAATTAGAATAAAATGTAATTTAATCCAGTACTCCTGCAACAAAAAACATTTATTTTGAACAGAGCTAGATTTTATTCTTGGGAATTGCAGAGTGTGGAATTTCTCTATCAACTCTTTTAAGATAACTGTGCAAAAAGAGCAGGAAGGTTCCAGTCAGAAGCGGTCCCCTTGAACCTATTATTACCCAAAACCAAAGACCCGGGCATCAGCTGTCCAGAGAATAATGTGACGGATGTGGGCTGCTACGGATAACTTGTTGGTGGAGGAAGGAAGCCTTCACCCATCAAAGCATCAGCCACTTGAGCTTCAAAACATGGTGCACTTCCTTTTTTGCTTCTCATTTAAAGAGGCATTTCCAAGTGTGTTTTTTGTTTTCTCTGCCTGTAGATGCTTGCAGACAGATGATCTCGACCTCTTCATCCCTATTGCCCCTATTCTTTATCCACAAAACAGAAAGTTAAAACAAAAAGGAGCCATTTTCTTATCATGCAACAGCTACCAATGCAGTATTTAGCACTGAACAGGAAACTGTCACCATGACAGATTAGTATATAAAAGATACATCTTTTTACCATCCACAAATACATCAGTAGTATTTTGCTATGTCTTAACATAGATGTTTTACATGAAGAATGCAATATATCTTTCTCTGTTGAAGCAGCAGTGATACAAATAAATTATCAGCATCTTATAACAAAGGGTATTACTGTAAAAAAAATCCAGTTGCTTCCTCTAATATAAAATTCAATGATATTTTTTTAATTTCTAAGATCTTCAAGCATTATTAGCACACCTCTCCTGAATCTGACCTTCAATATATAACCAGTTCTGTTTATTTACTGTGTTTTTTTTCATATTAAGCCTCATTTTGCTATCTTCTTTCTCCCTAAGATGATGTACTTGGGAACCAATTGTTTATGATGCAGTACAGTTGGTTTAATCGATGAAATTGCTATTATTGATGACAATTAAAAATACTTTATAGTGTAGTACTAGTTGTTTTTTAATAATACTCATTTTCAGATGAACTACGTGGAATGTTATACAAGGAGAGTAGAAGACCATAATAAAAGTATCTAAAGACTTTATTACTGTATCTTACAAAGAAATATCAAAGGATAGCAGATATGTTCAGTTTTAACGGGAAACTGGTGCGGTTGGAAATGTTTTTCTTTAACTGGAAGTGTTCAGCTGTAAACTAACCATTTTTTGAACGACCGTCATCCAACCGCCATTTGAACTGCAATAATTGCTGAAATTAAGGTTATTATAAACCATGTTTGCGTTATGTCAGGGCTCAAAAGTGGGTTAACCCTCCATTACAGAGACACATCCACAGTGAGTTTTTTTTTTCCTCTTATTTCCTGACTGATTCTCTTTAAAGTCTCTGCCTCCACTCTTCCATTAGAAAGTGAACTACATGTCAGCTACAATCATTCTCACAGGAGAGCTCTGTTAGAGCCCAGAAAACCACGGCAGTCTGGATTTGTTCAAATCGACTAATATGTTCAGAAACCAAAGTGAAAGAAAGCCAAGTGGGGAACCAAGAATAATATTTGCTTTTCTATAGAATTATGGCTATATTATAGGAAGCAATAAAGCAATTACTGGACAATGGAGAATTTTATGTAACTGAATAAAATGGTGTGGTTATTAAGCACAATGAAAGAATAACTGTATTTATCAGCAGAAAAGCTGCTGTTTCTTCTGGTTAATCTGTCTAATCATTTGAGTCGGTGGCTTTACTTCTAAGAAAACAGTCTGTGTAAGGAAAATGTATAAAATATACTGGTCAGTTTTTCTTTTAGATGCTTTTTATAGCCAAGGAGAACATTGGCTCCTGGGAATGTTGGTGTAAAAATAAAGATGTTTTTTTTATATGCCTTTTAGATAATTAAACACAAATTGAAGCTATGTAAGGGAGGTTATATACTGTTATTGATTATATATATATATATATATGATCAAAAACAGTAAATGGATACATTTATAATAACATTATAAAACAGGTTTTGCTGATGATTCTTGGTAAGGTTTTAAATCACATATTCAAAGCAGTGAAGGTTTGGCAGATAATTACATAATTCACCTGTCGAACTAAAACACAAAACATAATGTATGTAGATTGTGATTATTTCTTTGTATACCGCAGAAATACTGACTGACACATCCTATATACCCCAACCCCAACAAAGACTGTTTACTAAATGTTCCTTTTTCCAATGTACTTTATATTTTGTTTCTTGACACTGTTTAACATTTCAAACTTGGTAATCCAGTTTATATTTGATCAGATTTCATAAATAAATAAAGTCAGCTAGAGAAATATGAACATTTATTATCACCTATTAAATGGAAACAAATTATTTTGAAACAATTCAAAGTAAACAGAAGAAGAAAAGAAGAATGTTGTAATAGCCATTATTTATTGAAAATTTGACTTTTTATTATAAATATTTGACTAAAAAATGATTAATAATCTTTTAGGTTATATAAAGATATTCTCTCTTTCAAATCAAACTTGAAAATAATTTATTTAGAAATTATTATTATAAAGGCTGCTCTAATTGACTCAGTGACCTATAATCAAATTTAGTGTGTACTTAGAGTGGGAGAGGGGACCCAGTTTATTGGCTGAACTTAAAAGCAATCATCAATATTTGTTTTTTATATATAATATATATTATATGTATTTTTGAACAAAATGAGGTGATATACATAGAATTAAACTTGTAGTATCAGACTGTAACGCAATCATCATCCATCCATCTTCTCCCACTTCTTCTGTCTGGGGGGCGGTTGGGCTTTCTCCGGCAGACTATGGGCGTAAGGCGGGATACACCCAGGACAGGACGCCGCAGGGCAACACAGACACACAAGGACAAACAACCATGCACACACACACACTCACACCTAGGGACAATTGAACGCTGCCAATTTACCTTAACAGTCATGTTTTTGGACTGTGGGAGGAAGCCAGAGTACCCAGAGAGAACCCACACATGCACAGGGAGAACATGCAAACTCTATCCAGAAAGACCCCAGGCCGGGATCGAATCCAGAACCTTCTTGCTGCAAGGCAACAGCGCTACCCACTGCTGCACCGTACAGCCCAATCATCATACAATTAAGTTTATTCTTTCCAATTTCAATAAATCTTTAACTTAAATTACAAGCTATATAAAGTTTCATATAGTTTTTGTTGTTTTTTTTTTAACATCATTGTTAAATTTATGAATGAGCAATGTAGTCAAACCCATTCTAAATGCATTGCAATTCCACATTTTAAAACCAGTGGGATTTTCTCCCTCGCAAGCTCCTTGCGGTACTCTTGGTTCTACAGCTTTTTAGCAAAGTTTTTTGTTGTTGGTTTTTTAGCAGTTTTTGCTTTCAAAATTCAACATGTTCATAACAGGAGCTTCTGTTATACAGTACGCTTAACTGGACGGGTTAACTATCAAAGACCAAATAATTTGGGAGGTGTTGTTTGGTTTAATTTTTTTGTGTAACAAGAGCTATATTATATAAAAAGGCAGTCATATTGGATTTTTAAGTCATGATAAGACACCTAACACTTTGCTGTTTGTAGGTTTGACTTCAGTTGGACTTTTCTGGTGTTCTACAATGATAATAGAAAACGTCAAGTTAAAACAAACAAATCACATGGGTGACAACATTTTCAAATTTAAATCTTGTTTTGTATCTCAGCAATGATACATCATCAAAAAGTAGATTATTGTGGTAGCATAATTCAAAAGGTGAAACTAAAATTAATTCTGGGTTTATAACGCAGTAATCTGTCTCACAGCTGTTGAGGAAACTAAATAGCAGTCTTCATACTGTCCCATTGTTTGTTTTGATGTCATGTTCCTCTTAACAACAGCCAATAAAATATCAAATTGGTTTAGTTAAGCTGAATTTTCTGATATTGTTATTTGGGTATCTGTCCAGCCCTGCATTAAATCTGCACCTCTTATTTACCAAGCTTTCTATTTAAAGTTAATTTCCCACCGATATACAGAACTCTATATATTGTGTTGTTTAAATGTTTGCACTACTTTTCAGACATCATTCTCAACATCACATTTAAAGACCCTTTTCCCCAAGTCAGTCCCATGTAACACTCTAAAAACGCTGTTTTAATATGTCATTTCTTGGTCAACAGTAACAGACATAAATACTATTAAACGTGGCATGTAATTAACTTGTTTTATACATGAGATTCACAGTGTGGTGTAACTTAAAATACTATGTAGGCTACTAAAGCCGCAAAAACAAAGAAATGAGTCCCAGGTCTGCAAGATCAAAATGATGCCATTCTCTTCTTAAACTATTAGTTTTTAGGTCTTCTTGTAGTTTTTTCTTCACAGGTCATCCAGGCAAAGCCTTTCTGTCTTGCTGTGACTGGTTGCAAATTTAAAGTGAAAATGGTTTCTAACACTGACTTTTGTTGCAAGGAATTCTCACAAGTTCTGCACTTAAGTTTTTGTTACGTATGACATTTCCAGGCCAGAAAGAGCCATTCCTCCAAACAATATAGAAAAAGAACTAGATAGAGTCATGGCTCAGTCACTGGTTGTTGAATTATGGAATCACTGACCCGCTTTTTGTGACAAGATAACAGTCTTTTATAATATTTGATTTCTAAATAATTGAGACAACAATTCCATCCACGCCTCATTTTCTCTCCATACCCCAAAATAAAAAGTTGATAAATAAATACAAACCGCAATAATACATATTTAACAATCATCAGTATTTCTGAGGATCATACGGTCTTTTAATCCTCCTGAATCCATTAAGGCACAAAATAATCAGTTAAACTCTGATCAAAACAGACAGTAAGACAGGCGCGTCACTCTGCTGCCATCTACTGGACAAATTGTGATATGGCGAGTATTTAATTGCCTACATTCAGCATAAACACCAAAATCTTTCGAGTTTAAATAAAAACATTTCTCTAGTTGTGGGAAGTCATGTGTCTTGACAGGTGGTGTCTCTCTCTGAAGTATTCGTGACAAATCGGGCAAGTGAGTTTCTCCTCCCTCCTCCGCCTCACCTGAGACTCTGCCGCGAACTCCTTTTTGTGGTGAGAGCGCATGTGGAACACCAGATCCGAGGTCATGCGGAAGGATAGGTTGCATTTAGCGCACCAGTTCTGCACCGACACGCCGAATGAAGAGGTGAAAGTTGGCGGGAGGACCGTGAGGGTGGATGTGGTCTGCAGCTGAGCGCCAAGGTTTCTGGACCAGTGCTCCGGCGCATAATGGAAAGTGTTGCCTAATGGAATCGGAGAGGCCAGAGTCTGCAGGTCGCCGCCCAGGATGCTGGATGCCATCAGATTGTTGTAACCCAGAATAGTCCTGTTGGTGAAAGCATCAGTGATTTCATCTGGGCGGCTAGAGGGGGCTGTCGGGGCGCTGCTCAAATGGACCTGCTGGTCCACGGGAGGAGTCCTTTTACTCGGTTTGCAAAATGCGCTTTTCTGCTCACCATGGCTGCCCGAAAGAACCAGAGAAAACGCGCTCACGCCGCTTGAAAGCACACTGGATCCCTCCCCTGTCTCTGTACATGTGTCAATCCCCTTTTTTGGCATAAAGTCTGCGCTGACTTCCTCAGCTGAATCGGGGCCCCCCCGCGGCGCACGAACTGCTTTGACCCTGACAGCTTTCAGTTTCTCGGAAGGAGAAGAGGAGTCAACTGCATCCTGGTGACAGCTTTTACTCACTTGAGCGACATTTTCTTCATTTGAAATGTTTGTTTTCTCTAACAGAACAGTTTTTCGCCATCTGATGAGTGTAGCATCTTCCCCTTTTCTCTTTTTGGGAGGGGTCTCCACCTCCTCGCTGCTACCGGATTTTTTTTGTTCTAGATCTCTGGCGATGTTGTGGAAATCCGTTACTTGGTGATGCCTCTTGGTGTCCACGTACTTGTGCTCATAAAAGTCATGCCTCCAGATATCACTCTTCAATTGGGTGCACAGAAATCTGCAGTGAGCCACGAAAGGATTCTGGTTTTTGAAGATCTGGTTGCATCTCCCACATTTAAATTCTAGGTAAAGAGACAAAAAATACATTTGTAACGTCACTTGTGATTATCTTTTGATTTTATCTTTAAGCAATATATTTTTTCAACTCTTAACCTACGCCTTTACAAGGAAATTATTGCAATGCACTGATACTAGAATGTAAAATATCAAGAAGTTATTGTTAAACTAATGCAGGCACATCTCCATCCTATCTGTTGCTTTTTTCCTTCCTCTAGACTCTCAAAACCCTCTTTGGGAACCTTTTGTTTCAATAGATATCCACGGGGTTTGCTCATGGGTCTAAATGAAAGTAAAGGATAGAGATATAGAAAAGATATATACGATTTTACTACAATTCATTCATTAGTATTCACTGGTGGCTATAGCCACCAATGAATTTGATGATACAAACACATAATACAGTAATCTGACAACACAGCTTGAGCCAAACAAGACCCGATTGAGTTTCCAGACATCTGATCATTGGTTTTCTTTTGTCCTCAAGGCCCTTCAGGTGATAAATGTCCCCTCTCAACACCTTTAGTCACTTTGTCATTTTCAGATGTGTCACACTCCCTCGGTATTAAATCCCCTACACTGATTGACTTCTTACTTTTGACCCTATCTTTATTTTTTTTTATCTGCTACACAAATCATGTTGTTTAAACTACAACAATGTAAGTTATAGTCCAACAACAACAAAAAAAACGTTATACTGCAGAAACAGTTACTGTTCTGAGGTTCCTTCAAGAATATAGAAAAAAAATAATAATAAATCAGTAGACACTGTCGGTAAAAAATATGTGTAACATATTTGGCTTATGCATTTTTACAACTGGACACATAAAATATGGCTTTTGAATAACTGTTTACTATTTGTTGAAAACACTAATATTGAGGTTCACGGCACAATATCTATGATCAGATTCAACTATTTTAAAAAATTGCCTTAAGCAACCAAAATGCATAAGCCCAACAGCTCACAGTCACATAAAATGTTCAACTTCTTCTTCATGGAAGACATTGATTCTGTCTGTTCAATTTATAAGAAAGCATTTATAAAAAGTAGTCCAAATATTTTCAGTATAGTATAGTATATAGTATTTGGACACAAGATGTTCACTTAAATGGAGTAATGATAAAACGCATAAGCAAATGGCTTTTATTTCTACTCTAGTTCTATTGTCTGTCTAATCAACACAGTCGACACAAGCACTGAGGGACTTGCAAAAATAAAATAAAAAACATCTGACCTCCGTTTATTCCTTTAATCATGTCTGTAAATCCCAGCAGGTGAGACAGCTCCCGGTCATACCACACCAGCAGCTCTTCTTCAGGCTGGATGTCCCTGGTAGCTCGCACATACACCTGACCCGCCTTCAGAAAGGCCTCCGTGTTCTGCTCTTCTCTGTTGCGCGCAGCCTGAACCAGCCTCAGCCAGGAGAGGACCAGGGTTGAATTGCGCATTGCCTCTGGATCGACCTGAAAAAAAAACATTTATTTTTTTTAGATTTATTTTTTAAAGTTCTAAATGTATTTGATTGGTGTTATATCCTACTTTAAAAATGTTATTTTAGAATTCATACACTAATGCTGGGAAGTCATGACATCGTTGCCTGCGCTTTTGACTCACCCTGAACATGAACGACTTTGCTGTCTTGTCGCAGCATTTCTGAGCTATAAAAGCGATGGTTTCGTAGAAAGTGTTTTGAAGCACGCACGGACCAAAGCACGTCCCTTCGGGGATGCAGCGCGTCACCACGACGCCGGTGTTCAAATCTGTTGGATGCTGCAGGAATTTAGCGTCATTGGACCAGATGGACCGAGTTAGGAGAGCGTGATCCATCCTTAAGGAGAAGAAGATTTCATCCGAATCAGATGCTGGATGAACAAAAATGTATTAAAGAAAATTAATAGATATATCCAAATAGTTTTCTGATTTGTCATAGAAAACAACGGTTTTACGCATTTATTTTATGAAGCGAATCATTTGTCAACTTATAACAAAGGTCATTTTTTAAACATTCTCCTATAAAAACAAATGGAACCATAGAGGGAAACAGCCACAGCTGGTGCTGGAGCAAAAATAATTTCTAACGTTCTTTGTCTCAGTTTTTCACTCGGTTACTCCTTTTGTCTCCGCATCTGCCGTGAAGTCCAACTGGCTCTGTGCGCAAAAGAAGTTCAGCGCCTTGTGATAAAAAAAAAATCCTGAGTAACACAGGAGTGATATTTAAAAATATACACATATCTTATATCTTCATATATTTACAAAATGAAGATACAATCTTGTTCTAAAAAATGTCAAAAGAAAAATTCTATCTCGAGGTAAGAATGTTTTGCCTTAAAAAAACAGTAATCTTGATGTAAAGATTTGACTGTAACTGGTCTGTAGTATTCCCCAAATGAAGGATACTGAAGAACTCACCTGATACACACGCGGGCATTTGTTCCAGGAGGGGCAGCGGACCTCAGAAGCGATGCCCCTTTAGAAGAGCCCCTTCTCCGACTGAATCCTCTTCCTCACTGCTGCCTCTCTCCTCTCCAACTCCCAGATATCCCTCTGCACGAACAAACTGTAGCCCGCAGCGTGGCGCACTGGGCTTTATCACGTGCGCGTTCACGGTCACACGGTCTCGTGCACGTACGTTCTAAATGTAAATTAGGTTTAGGTTTCAATATTGTACATTATATGTTCATATACATTGTGACATTCAACAACGCGTCATGTGTACGTTTTTCTCACAAAGAATATCAGGAGCACGTCAGAATCTTATTTAATAGGCTATATCAATGTGTTCATGCAGTACTTATAAATTTTCAATGCTTTATACCAGAAAACTATAACATTTTACGTTTCACAACAGACTGGACACACATATAGACTCGTTTTGATCCAGTTATAAAAACATTAATATTGGCATGCTTCATGAGGCAGTCTGGCCAAAGAAAATATAGTAAAATGACCTGCTATTATATGCCTTTAAGGGTCAGGACCTGCCAACGGGGCAATGCATTATTCATAACTAAATGTTTATGTCTAATGAGCATTTAATGATTATTCTGCATCAGAGCTTTCCATTTCTGAGCCAACGTTTTCAAACCCAAATCGTAAAAGGCCCTCAGGAAAGGATTCTTTGGAAGCTCTCCCACTATCAAATTATATTAATAAATCTTAAGACCTTTGGAGGAGCAATGTGTGTGTGTTTGTGCTGTGAAATAATAACTTACATATTATTAAGTATAACTCTTATATATCAATTATCTGACGTAGTTTGGGGGAAAACACAGCTTGGCCACAAAGTGACAACCTATATTACACCATAGCAGTTGACTTTGTTAAGTTAAAATGATTTTCTTTTATTTAGGTAACAATCTTGACACTGTTTACATGTTTTCTCCAGTGTCAGCACACGGCTTATACAAACTAAAGTAAATATTGATTGCCAAAATATAAATGCAAAGTGAAAACTATGTCAATCATTCTCATAAACTGTTGTTAAAAGGGTCAGTAGTCCGTTCAACAAAACCAGCAACAATAGAAGCAGAGCAATGCAAAAAGGCAAAAACAAAATGAAAATCAGCCATCAAGAGTACTAAAAGAAAGTGATAACGGATCTCAAAACTATTTAAAATGTGTAATCATGCTCAGGAAGATATGATTTCTATTTTATTCTGCTCGTATCTCCAATTGAATCACACTTCATGGAGTAACTAAATCACAGCATCATTTACTATATAGACTCTACTGAGTCAAAATATCATGAGAACATGATATTTTGCAATAAAATGATTTGGAATTGGGGCCCCAAATCAAATTCAGGTTAGGGCCTCAAACAGAGTTGGAATATCTGTGCCTAGGAGTATTACAAGTCTCACTTTCACTGATTTTGGAAAGTGAAATGCTGCTGACATATTACACATGTTTTCTAATGATCGTGATTAAAGGGGCCATGTCACACACTGATGTTACGTGTTTCTACGCCAGTGGCTCAAAATGATAGCCCTCTATTGGCTTATTGTATAATATTCCCTTTTTAAACTTTATTCCTGGTCCCTCTGTTAGTAGATCAAATTGTCTTCTGGGTTGACCAAAACAATACCAAATGACCAGAGGTTCTTTATTGCTCATGTGTGCTATGAGTAAACAAAGAAATTATTTATACAGTGGAGGTGTGGAGAGAAGAACAAAAAATCATTGATGAAGTGTAAAAAAGTGCAAAAAAGTGTTCAATGTTGCTTTGCAGGCCTGGTTGCAGCTGTGATTCCTGGACAGGCTGGGGGGTAAGTACTGGGGGACGTCAGAAGGCCTTTCCTGCTCTCTCTGGGGCCCCTTGGATCATTTGATTTGATTTCCTGGTTAACATGTTTGGTTTGCCAGCTGTAAAAGGGTGTGGGGTTCTGGCATGGAGAGGTCAGCTGTTGGGCGGCATCTGGGGGTGTGATCTTGCATTGGTGGGTGAGCTGGCTGGCTGGAAGTGTGTGCTGTGTGGAAGGGGTGGATTACTGACTTTCGTGAGCAATACCGGTTAGTGGTGTGGGGTTAATGGTGCCCCAAGTGCTCCACCAGGATGTGAGAGGGCCTGCACTGCTTCATCCTGTGGCATAATAAATACTATTGTGTATTTTCAGTTATGTTATCATATTATGCATTGCTTGTTTGTATCTGTGATACTCTGATATTATGTTGTTCTTTCTCTCCATCTCTGTAGGTCTAAAGCAAACTACCTATGAGATGCCATCTTCTATTCTCCTTCGTCTGTGTTAAAACAAACTTCTCTGCCTTTTTGCCTCACCTCATCCCACTTCGTTTATTGGTCCCTTTTATTTAAATTTCTATGTCAGTTGAATTTGAAACAATCCCATAATAGTATCCAAAAATTTTTTTGCATTTGTATAAATATCAAGCAAAGTGTTAAAGCAAAAGCAGTAATCCACCGCTTGTGAAAGTAAATCTGCTGAGATTCTCTTTGGCAACAAAAAAAACAATTCTGAGTGCTACACTGCCAGACAGGACATACTGTATATAAAAAAAGAAGTGCAAAGAATAACAAATACCAAGAGGAATAAAATCAGTGCTTGAAAATAAAATCTGAACTTTTATGTTTAATGAAGTGGAACCTAAAAGCTGCCAAGTTCATGTATGCCTGAAACTGCCAGCAAGTGCAAAAAATATTTTCAGGCACATAAGGGACTAAGTAAACACTATCAGGACGAACACTTGGCTTGTATTGCTTAATTTTACCACAAACATATTGTTTTTTGGGTGTTTATTTTTACAGGAATATTCAGTGAATAAATAGATATGCATAGTGGAGCAACACTTGCTGCTCAATACCCACTTGATTTCACACTTTAATGACTAAATTAAGTATAGCAAAATAATATGGATTTACATGGGGTTAGAAAAATAAAATCAATCTTAAACACAATCGGTGTTGGATATGTATTTATTTCTCATCACATACAGAAACAAAATCCAGGTTTAACCAGTTGGATGTTTGTTTGTTTTTTTGTTATTGTTTTTTTTTAACCAGTTGGATGTAGATTAACCTTTACTCATTAGTTTTGCATCATCCAAAAGTTGCAAAAATGTGCCCCTAATTTTAACAAATGAGTGGGTTTCTTTTCCTGTGGAAAGAAACGGAAAAAGTGAAGTTTTGCCTCTCTCCTCGGGTGTCGCTCCTCTCCTCTGTCCTTTCCTTCATCCTGCACTGCCTTCGTGCTTTTTTGTTTTTTTCCCCCCCTCAGCCAAAAGACAAGACTTGAGGAGCCCGGCTTGAGCTGAGCGACTCTTCTCCAGACTGACTCCTCCTAGAAAGCACAAAGAGTGGCAGTCTGTTTGGAAACAGACGATAAAAGAGAAATGTTAAGATCCTGAGTAGTTGCATTGTCGGAGAAGAAAAGCACTAACCTGAAAAGATGGCGTGGACGTGGGCTCGTTTGCTGCTCTTCGCCTTTGCTCTGCTTGGATTTTTCCTCCTCTGCGTCCCGGTGAAAGGAGAGCAACAGGAGGAGGAGGAGACCATGTCCTGTCAGGGCGCGTTTGACCTCTACTTTGTTCTGGACAAGTAAGCCCCCCGATATTATTTATGGCATTGTTACTTTCTGCTCGCTGCGCTTTGCCATGCAACGGCGCTTGGTCAGGCAGAGCGCATCAATCGGACGTCCGGCTGTGGCCTAATGGTGCTTTTAAGAAGAAAAAATAAGTATGGCTTCGTGGGCCACTTATAATGAAAACATCTGTAAATAAGTGGTTATTTTTGATATTCCGTGTTGGGATTAAACCTCTTATGTCACAAAAATGATCCTTTTCCTATAAGGATCTGTTAGGAAAAAAAATCGTTCTTGGGAACGCACTTAAAACCCGGTTTCTTTGTTTTAGGTACTGATTAAATATGCAGGCTGGTATTGGAGTTTTTAAGTAGAGAAAATATTTCGGATTTCGGAGCGTGTTTTTCTTTTTGTCTGGCTAAAAGTGGTGAGTCAAACAGGCTGAGTTTTACCCACGGGATGTGGGCAGGGCGAGCGGGATAGAGTTTCAGCTTGATGACGCCTGCGGACACAGCTGCAGAAGCTGTGCTGCATGTTTGCATGGTCCGGTGAGCTCCCTTCAACTAGTCTTCTTCATTTATGCCCTGATTTAAGCTATTAAGGGGTGAAGGGGTATATGCATTCACTACTATGTATTTAATCGCAAATCAGAAATCATTATGTTTAATAAAGAACATTAAGTAAAGAATTTATTCATCAGGGAATATAAGGAATTGAGTGAATTTTCAACATTCCTTATCCTTGGATTTCTTAAAGTTCCGGTGCTTCACTCATTTCATCACTATAAATAGCCCGCGATGTACATTGTAATCTGTCTGTCAATGCATAATCCTATTCATTTTCATTGATTCTCGCTGTTTCAAAGGAAATCATAAAGGAATGCCTAACGCAGGCTTCTGTAAAGTAGCCTAATGTTGCAGATGTATACATTTAAAAAGTGTAAAGTCACAAAAATAAAGAAATGCTGCCATTCCATCTTCAAAATCCGAAGTATACAGTTGTCAATAAATACATTTTTAACTCATTTTTAACTTTTACAGAACAATTCATGTTGTAATAAAGAACGGTTGAAGTCAATGATTTGATTAATTGATTAGAAAAGAAGGAAATGACAGTTTTTGATACCTCTTCAGGTGCAGACTAGCTTTTATGTGCCTGGAGTATATAGATTATATAAATTATGAAACAAGGAAGCTGATTGGATAATGGGTGGAGTAAAACAGGGAAGAAAACCTGTAAAACAGACGTTTGAAAAAAATAAATCTGAAAAATGTGGCAGGCTTCTGAGTTTTGTTCGAACTTATCTTGTGCTGCAGCATTGCTTTAGAGGATGCCTACACCTCTTTGCTCAGCTCCACACTTAAACATTTCCTCAGTTTCCTCAAACATTTTTTTCTGTTCAACCTTTGAAAGAACTTTACATTTTCCTTCTTTACAGCTTCAAAAGAAGGAAAAAATTTCTTGTTAAAGAGGAAATATAGGTCAGCGGGTGTTACTTTTGTAATCGCCCTCAGCTTGCACTAGCTGAAGAAAGTGAAAGCAGTTAGTTGCTGAGAACATGAAGTTATCTGTTTCATGTGTGTATTTACTGATCAGTCTGTATTTTTCACTGCAGTGCACTGTCAGTACGTCACAGTGAATATAAGTAATGCCTGAACTGTAACTGTGTTGTATAATTTCAACAAGACAGCCCTATTTTATTAAACCTGGTGGTAAAAATCCCATTTATTCAAATATTTTCAATTTTTTTTATTTCAAAGTAAATTCAGACTTACTAACAGCTTTTTTATTTGCCAAGTCTTTCAATTTATTGGCTTTATTTATTCAATTTATCTTGCCCCATTATTGTTAATGCTTCAAATTATGACCAAAGCAGATCTAAATCAGTTAATATACAAAAAAAGACTAATTTCACTATCTCACATTAACTAGGGATAATATTGGCATTAAAATATTTTTAAACAGGAATCTGGCTTTATATTTTAAGAGAGATTGTGATTCTCTTTGAACAACACAGTTTTGTTTTTTTTTTTGCTGTTTGATTTTTCTTAACCTCCCACACCACTATGACTAACCCTGCACACCAAAAATGCTTTGGAGACAAGTCCAAGAGAAAAGCCACACAGCAAAAAAAATAAAAGATTCCAAGAAAAACTAAAACCCCAGCAAAATGTTATTTTTAACATTTCATCCAAATCTTAGTTTTATATGTGAATGTATGCTGAATATTCTGTTAAACAAATCCTGAAAACCTGAGGTAGATATCAGATACATCTTCTAGAAGAATAATTTCACTGTTCCTTCTATTCAAACGTAGAAACATGGTGATGTGACCTGTGGAAAAGATGTTGATCAGCATTAAGCAAGGGGAGGTTGTTGACAACAGCTAAGATTGTAATAACTCTTAACCGCAGCAAGGTCAAACCCATGACATAGGAATGAAACAATGACTTTGCATTGTATTGTTACCCTCTGCTCACCCCTAGTCCTGTTGTTTTATTACCATCAGGTTTGAATTTCTAAAAAGCAAAAAAAAAATTCTAAAGTTAGATATTTTTTAAACATCTGCTGCACAGAACATTCTTGTCTCAAAAACTTATATCACACCCAACACAACAGCTTAATCCTTATTTTTTTCAGACCGATAAAAGGTAAACGGCAGTTTTAACAAGTATTATGTCATAAAAGGAGAAATTATTAGGGTGTTTTTTGTGTTAACTAAAAATTTGCACAATACAACAAACAAATAAAAACCTTCTTTTTATACAATATCTTCCGTTGATCACCATGAGCTGTAAAAGGATCAGGCTGAGTGACATTTAACTTGGGTTTAGACATGTTAGTTGATCTTTCAGATTTCCACCTCGACATCTGTCTGTCACTGTTCAGTCTTTACCCTTTGCTTCAAAAAGTTTAGGAGGAGCCCGGGGAGTGTGGGACATCATGCATGGCTTGTGTACAATGTCTGGAGCTGCAAGCGTCATCAGGCCTTCAGGAAGCAGCTGATCTTTCTCCTGAGATGGCACTGATTCGTCGGCATGCTCTGCAGATCTTAAATGCCACCCAGTGACCTAATCTAACATTTTGGTGACAGAACGCAGAACAAAACTGAACCTAGTGAATGTGCGTTTACTTTTTAGACATCACCTCATCTGTGTTTGTCTTTGCCACATGTTTGACTTTGGCTGCTGTAGAGGGTTATGAGCTCATAACTGTAAGCAACAGAAAAACGAAATTACCATGAGTTCCACCTTGTCAAAGCCATGTCTGATCCGCACACAAGACCAGGCAGCGTTTTTTCCTCCTAGTCTGGTTCCTCACAAATTTAATGACATAGGTTATGTGCTGTGATGAGATCCTGAACTGATTTATGTTCTCTGTTGTGGGAAGCTCTGTCAAATCTGGCCATCAGGACCTATAGGTACAACCAAAAACTAATAAAGTACTAAGATTTTTGAAAAAAAAAAAACTAATTTTACCTACATTTTCTTTGCTTTTCAATGTTACCTTTGAACTGCAATAAAAAAAATAATAATTTTTTATCTTGTTTAATATACGTTTAAACTAGAATTTAAGTGTTAAGTCATTCGATTGTTTGGAGAAAAATAAGGACTCACTGTCCAAACTTTGAAGTACGGTGGTGGCAGTATCATAATGTGGTGGTGCTTTGCTTAAGGAGGAACTGGTGTATTAAAAAAAACTAATTACATCTTAAGCAAAGAGCTTTTGTCAAAATATTACTCAAGTTTTCAACTATGAAATTAAAGTAGAAATATGTCTTCTAAAATATAATAACCTCTAATATTCTACCAAGCTAGTGACAATAAGTTAACAAAGTCAAAGCTTTGGAGAACCTCTGATGTAAGCTCCATGGAAACAACATGGTTAACAAACTTAAAATGTGTGTTAGAGCAAGGCTGTTTAAATATGTGACTCAGATACATTACTTCTGTTTGGAGAAATGGGCCAAAATGTCAGCAAATTGTTATGAGAACCCAACATGATTGACCCAAGTCATGCAGTTTAAAGGGAACACTGCCAAATATGAAGAAAGTACAAGTAAACCTCTAAATCTGAAGAAAATTAATCATGCTGCCATTAAGCCCTGACAAAATAATATGGGTAATCATAACTGACCTAAAAGATCGAATGTTTAGTTTCAGTCTGAGAAAAGTGTGATAATGTCTTTTTAAACACTGTGTAAAAATATAGTTTAATCTGTTTTTTATGCATTTGTGCTGCTGAGTTAACATGTTAAGTTTTTTTTCCATCTGTAAAATATTGTTTTTTTAAAGTAAGTCTCTACGGCCAACATAAAGACTGATACAATAAACTATAACAACATACTGTATATTTCAATTTCCTAAATCTATTTACCTTTTGCAAATGGTTGAACACTAACAATGTAGAGTTGCTGTCATTGTTAACATGTAGTTTAGGCAACATTCTTGGCTCATGTTTTGCTGACAAAGAACAGCTGGACTGTTTTAACTTCATGCAATTTTTTTTCCACAAGCACATGAGATAAGGTTTTTGTTAAACACAAGTAAACAAAGTTTGACATCAAGATCGAGATCTACCAGGAAACTCCTCCTGCTGGTTGTCTCTTTCAGAAGAAGACAATAAAGAAAGAAGTCTGAAGTTATTTGGAAGAAACAAATACTCAAACCTTCCCTTTGATTATGACCCTGTAAAACTCACACAGGTTGACTGCTAAATGGGTGTAATGCTGCTTCCTGTAACACACATTCTGACATCTCCTCCTGCTGAGTGATAGTTATGTGTCCCCCTGTTATACATGTCAAAGTCTTTTTTTTTTACTCTAGTGGATGAGCTTCCTCCCTGTTATAGGACTGGCTGTGCATAGTGGGACCATCTGTTCTCCTACACACACACACACACACACACACACACTCTGTCACTCTAGCGCAACATGCACATGAGCCAGCTGCCTGCTACACGGTCCCTGCTCAAGGCAGCCTTCTGCATCTGTCCCTGTCTAACCTCAACCCTGTGGTCCAGCAGCAATTAGCTCCCATTAGCAGCCCTGTGGGACAGGCTTTCATTAAATAGATGGTAGCCTTTATAGCGGCTTGTAGAAAACTAACCAGCAGATGAGTTACAGTTCAAACTGATGGAATCTTTCTAAATCCTCTGAGGAATGACCTCTTAAAAAAAAAAGAAAAAAAAGTGTGAGCTTTGTACTAAAAGATGTGGGAAGCATTTAAGTGAGCACTAGCTGAAGGTTTTAATGATTAACTCGGATCTGTACAATTGGAGTTGTGTTTTTTAATTGGGGGAAAATGCCGATTTTTTAAAAAAAAATGTTATTTTTTTATTTTTTTTTTTCAGATCTGGCAGCGTGAAGCATCACTGGCATGAGATCTACTCCTTTGTGAAGCAGCTGGCAGAGAAGTTTATCAGGTAAAAGTCAGGATGATGTATTCAAATTGCTGGTTTAGTTTGTTTCCGTCTTTACTGATGGCTAAACTGGAAGAGCTTTGTGTCTGCAGCCCCATGCTGAGGATGTCTTTCATCGTCTTCTCTACACACGGAAAAATCATAATGAAGCTGACTGAAAACAGGTAACCATCCATCCATCCATCCATCCATCCATCCATCCATCCATCCATCCAATAAGTTTTATGTAGTACACATCAAACATTTATTTGTTGCCTTTACACCGAGTTCTACCTCCAGTAAACTAAACACATTTTTGTCATGTTGACTCTATTTACTCTTGTTCCTATCTGAATAAGAACTTCCCTTCAATTTTTTGTTTTCATTATCTGGATTTCTGTCTCTTGCCCCTCAGGGAGGCGATAACTGAAGGCTTAAGGGCTCTGAATGAAGTTGTTCCTGGAGGAGACACATTCATGAACCTAGGGCTGCAGATGGTATGGCTATTTTTTTTTATGGCTTTTCTATCTGAGGAACAATGATTTATACATGATTATAGTGTTCTGAACAACACAAAAACACATTTCTCTAGTCATTCATTTGAAGTATTTCTCAAGAACCGCTACATAACTTATATATTTTAACTATAATTTAGTGTATATATACTTATATTTATTAGAGTCTCATTTTTTTTCTTTGACTTTCCTAATATAATTAAACTTACTAATAATAAAATTTCTTATAGGGAAAAGAATGTTCCACTGCAACAAAAATTAACAATAATCTGAGATCATTCTCGCTCAATGGTGATATTTTATCTTATTTTACAACCTGACCGTTTTGATATTGACTTGTTACCATTTTTTCAGGCTAATGCACAGATTTACCAAGAGAACCAGGGTAAGCTCCATCTCAAAAGCTTCCTTTTATCAATAAAAATGAAATCACTAAACAATTGTTTTTCATGTTCTCTTAAGGGACTGCCAGTGTTATCATCGCTCTGACAGATGGAGAACTCAAAGAAAGCCAGTTGGACACGGCGCAGCGGGAGGTAACATGTTAAGGATGTCAGGAAATCCAACAAGCTGAGGCTGAATCTCAGAAAGGAAACAGTTAAATGCTGTCAGATGAGGCTGTGCACTCTCTCAGAGGAAAGCTCCCTCAGTAGTTAAATATGTTCACAGGTCACTTTTGGGAAAAAAAAAAAAAAGGCTGGCCTTTGGTTCTACTGAGTTTTGGTTGTCTAAAGGCTCCTCATTTCTGATTCAGAACCAGATTATTAATGCAAAGAGTGCATATGCTGTAAAGCTGGCTTAATGTTTAAACATTTGTCTGGGTTAAAACAAAAAAATAAGATATGTTTGTAAAAATGTAAAACACATAATTAAAAGATGAAGAACTTATCATAGCTTCTGAAGGTAAGTAAAGAGTAATCACAGCTGCAGTTCATAAGGGCGATCGGTCTTCACTGATCTGTTGCGGCTTATTCGATTGAGAAAACTGTTCTGTGACTTTACCAATAAGAGGTGCTTTCAACCAGAACTACATCTGCTTTTTTTCCAATGATTTATTAATCCATTATATTAAATAAGCTGCAGAATACATTCCACCCAGAGAGCCATAGGGAGTCTATCAGTGACACTTTAGTGCCTTTTAAAAGATTTTTAATTTTTTTATTCTAACCTCATCTGCCTTCTAGAAAACTTTACGTCCAATTGCCTAAACTGAACTTTCTAAGCTTGACCATGACCTGGATGACTGAGAACCTTCACCGATATGTCTGCCAAGAAACAATTTGCTAATAAAATTTCTATATTTTATTCTATAAGATAAGTTATTGTGGACTATTCTTACTTAAAGGGAAGTTGTTGTTTTTTTCCATCATTGTTTTCATTTCCGGTGTTTGTACATTTTTTATATAGATAAAATGAAGCAAGAAAACCTCAGAACCTCAGTTAAATATAATTTTAATTCAGAGACTAATAAAGCTTTGTAAAACCCGTATTTTACTTAGGCTAAAATTAAATTTAGCCAACATATTAAAAGCCAGGAAGCCATTTTAAATTAACTTGTTGATTTATGGTTCAGCGTGTAGAAAAGTATATGTTTCTGAAACAGCTAAAACTGACTCGATTTTGTACCAATCCTTGCAGGCAAAAAGGGCCAGGTCCTTGGGAGCCATTGTTTATTGTGTAGGAGTCAAAGACTTCAACCAGACCCAGGTAAGACCTACGTAGAAACAAAATGTTGCAGGTGTCATGTCATAAACAACTAACCTCATTTCCTTTCTTTCTATATTTTGTAGCTTGCTACTATTGCAGATACCATGGAGCATGTGTTTCCAGTAACGGGGGGCTTCCAAGCCCTCAGAGGAATCATTAACTCGGTATGAAATACACATGCTGTACCACATCTATGCTATAGAAATACTTGCCCACACAGGAAGACCAATTAAAGCATTTTTCATCCCTAAATTTAATATGGCAGATCATTAAGAAGTCTTGCATTGAGATTCTGGCGGCGGAGCCATCCAGCGTTTGCGCAGGAGGTAAGAGGTCCGAGCCCGGGGGTGGGGGGGATTGTGTCAGTCGTCAAAAGCATTTTGAGTGGAACATGAAGTTAAGTAATTGGATGGAAGTTCGTGACCACAGAGTGACAGAGAACGTATTGTCACTCACAGCTAGGGGAAATTAGCGTTGCTGCTTCAGCACAGCATGTGTGCAAAAACTGTCTTTAAGCACGGCTGCATCTCTGGCCTAGTTTACCGCATTGGATATGCTAAACAGACCTTTGAACCCTTGTCATCTACCACATCACTTCCAGCCATCCTGATTTCCGTGTGACGGTTAAATAAGTCAGAACAAGTAAAAGGAAAATGCTGAGAGGGATTCTTGAGATCCAGGCGAAATGAAGGATATTACCTTATTAGGACTTACTTAAGAGTTCATCTATGGGTCTGCTACCAGGGCTGATGATGGAGATTATCTTCCATTATATTGTAAGTTACGAAAGATTGGGGAAAAAATGATAAGGGAGGGGTCTAAAGAAAATGATTTCCCTGGAATAATATTCAAAGTAATAACATCGCCAGATATAATTACTGTTTCTGGTTTCCTGCCAGACTGATGACGTGTCACTACACATGTGCCTAAATAGCTTGCTACAGCCTCATTTATTATTCGATTGATGAATCTCCTAATGTTCAGTGAACTAAGAAACTGAGAGACCAAAGCCCAAATCTGGCCTAATTAGCGTAGATATTACCCACATGCACACTTTTTTTGACTTTGTTGTAGCCTATTGTATATAGAGTCCGACCTGGAAGCATTTGTTTAAGCCTCTGGTTAAGCTTCTTAAGAAGAAAATTAATTAAAAAAGCAAGCTTAAAAATGTATCAGTCTTTTATTACAATAACAAAAGCAAAAACTATAGAGTTGGTTGACAAAACAGAAATTTTGCAATGGATGATCCTGCTAAATGTTTTGCAATTTTCTTGCCAAAACACACATTGAGTGGGATTCAGAGGGAGGTGTAGCAATAAACATGTGGAGTTTGCTGAACTCTACCGGCACTTCAATTCAGACAATGGGCTTTGTTCAGATTAAGTTTGAGCTTTTTGGCAAAGGACATCTCAGCTAAGATTGGTGTAAAATGATGAATTTCATTTAGAAAAAATACCCCATATTATTTACTCTGCAAGGTACAGTGAAGAATCTGGGATGTTTGTTTATCTTTAAAAAGGTCTTAGAAACATATTCAGGGTGCAGGAGATCATAGTTTATTTAAAATATCTGGTGCTGTCTGTTAGAAATCTTAAAAAGTTCTTTGTTGGTTTTTTTTGTTTTGTTTTTTTTAGTAACATTCATTTATAAGATAGGAGTCAGATCTTACTGTCTTCCTATGAAGAGGTAAAGTAAACTCTTTCTTAACCTAAGAACATAAGACTGCTGCACAAACAGGTATTTACTTCCCTTTCCAACAGAGAATCAGGTAGTAGCCTACATTTATACATTTGTATTTTCAAACATCCTGACGTTCGGCTTCAATGTCAAAATAGTTTCTTGTTTTCTTCTCTGCTTCCATTTAGTCACATATCATATCAAACATTTTTTGAGCTAACACACGATTGGATACTTTGTACTCTGCAGCCACACACACACACACAGGTCTGGAAGCACATAAACACACGTCCCTCATGTTGATGTGAAGTGACCTGACCGAGCTGCCTGCAAACAGGCCATCAGACTGGACAGTGAACACCGGGCCGCACTATCTGACGTGACAGCAATGATTCGCCCTACACCACACACACACACACAAAGGCAGGAAAGCTTGGGTTAAGCCTGAGATCCAACATGACAGCAGAGATTGCTGCTTTCATTAATGTCTGACCCTTAACTCCCTGCTGTCCCTTCCTTTTTGTAGCCCTCCCTCCATGTCAATGTCCTCTCTCCCTAACGTAATTGGAGATCCGCCGCTCGGACAAGTCATGCCATATTTTCTACATGCACACACATGCTCAAACAAAAGGACATGCATGCATACATGTTTAAGCGTGTCAACACAAGGACGCACACTAAAACCAATCACATCCACGTCATGCGTTCAGGTGTAGATGTGAAGGGACTCGTGATCACAGCAGCAGGCAGAGAAGAGCAGAGGCATGTGGGTGGTATGTGTCAGCGGGGCAACACCAGTCTGAGCCCAGCATGTGCCTGACAGCACTGACCTTTCAGCCTGTCATTTTTCACCATTTGTAGTAAAGGTTCGTTCAGAAAATGTTAAAAGGTATTTGAATTATTAAAACGTTGTAGGTGTGTCAAAGTGACTAATGTTTAGTATTGTTCAGTTTAATCATATTAAAACAAAAAAAACCACAAAATGTTTGTCATTTTTTTTTTGACAACTATTTAAGATCACGATATGTAGTGATAAAGTCAGCTATAATAGCTATTAGTTTTGTTTTATTGCAAAGTGGGCTATTTGATGTTAACATGATGTGTTAAATTAGGTAATAAACAACTATTTCTCTAAAGCTCTTTTATCATAATACATTGTTAATAATAAGACATTAGATAAAAACATAAATAAGTGTGAATTTATAAAAAAAATATACTTTATCAATAATTCAAAGTGTTACATTACATTAGTAAAGACACTGATAAGACCAATCAGATGGATCAGTGGTAATAGAAAGCGCAGCTAGAGCTCAGCAATAAACTGCATTTGCAATGTCATCTCAAATGAACAAAAAACAATTTTCCAATCACAGAGGCACTCAGTTTTGGTCAGCTTACATTTAACACGACTAGGAGACTAAATCTTTCTCACTCCAGCTCTTTAGGTGGTGGTGACATGCTTTGGCTTTGCTGCTACAAAAAGGAAAAAATAGCTTCACAGACAGACAGACAGACAGACAGACAGACAGACAGACAGACAGACAGACAGACAGATATGTTTTAATGTATTTGATTGAATTACGTCGTATTGCAGCACGTCACTCTATTTTTTTCAGTACATCTGTTTCAGAAGTTCTGGGCCATAGCTGGTTCATATTAGCCC
>JAUZNJ010029176.1:0-15590 GCA_034780135.1 Jordanella pulchra | reverse complement strand
AGGTTCAACAGTCTGATGGCAGTGGGGAAGAAGCTGCTGCAGAACCTGGTGGATCTGCAGCGGATACTGCGGAACCTATTCACCTCGTATGGTGGATTCCACCTTAAATTCAGTATTGGCAAACTACATTAAGTGCAAAAGGAGGCAGAGGTCTAGTGAGCACCGGAAATACCGCTATAGATGAAACATCTAAACTCCAATGTATCCAAGAATGCATCAATAAGATGGCCACAAGAAATGAAAAGCTCAACAGATGTCTCAGACAGTGTAAGCTGAAACTGAAGGAACCATCATGGGAGGAAAAACCCCAACATTGGATTTTTCATGGGATAGCTGAAGTGGCTGACATGATCAAATCCTACCAATGACTAGAGAGGGCAGGGTTGAAGGGCAGCAAAGAAACGCTGACCATGGCAGCACAGGAGCATGCCTTGAGTAGGCTTTGAGCCCCAGAACAATAGAGGCCCAGATCCACTACACTAGAGAAGATCCAAGCTGCAGGCTATCCAAAGAGGCCCCGGAAACAATTCAGCATCTCACAGCAGGGTGTAAGACACTGGCTGGGAAGGAATACATAGAAAGTCATTACCAATTTGCTGGTATAGTGTACAGAAACATCTGTGCAGAATACAAACTGGAGACCCCCGGGTCAAAATGGGAGCAAACTCTGAAGGGGGTGGAGAATGACAAAGCTAAGTTATTGTGGGACTTTCGGATACAAACAGACAAAAGGGTTGTGGCTGTGCTGTAATGAAAAACGCATGTGCTGAAAAGTTTGGGAACCCTTGGTGTAAGGGATGCAGCAAATCTGTTTAAGAAGGAGCTCTGCTTAATTCAGATTGATGTTACAAATCCTAGCCCAAAAAACAAAACCTTCAAAGGGGTATTGTGTAAGATTTATTGGCATTTAAAAGATGGGGATATTTCACTCTAACAACACCAAACACTAACATGTCTCTGTCTCAAGTACTCATTGGTGCAATGGTAGCTGCCGTGTGTCAAGAAGTCTCGACAACACAGATGTAACCGGGTCATCTAAAGAGAAGTTTCTACAAGCTGACATTTAATGTGACAAAAAGCCAGCGTTTATTGGGGCTTTGGAAGCTATTAAACCCACATAAACCTTCAATCCTGTACCATCAAGGTCAGTATATTTTTGCAGGATCTACTATTATGCTTTCTAAGCTAATGAGCAACACTGTCTAATTAAACTCTATGAGAAAATATAGCTTTAATATAATTTAGGCATTACAGTTGACTTACTTGTTAAGGAGCAACATGGGAACTTCAGTGACCCGTTTAAAATCTTCTCCTTTATTAGCTCCTTCCGTCTGGAGAAGGATTGCCTGATGTTTATCCTTTTTTTAATTTTAAATGTCTCTGGTTTTGTTGTGTTTTAAGTTCTCGCTTTTGCTTTCTTGTGGATGGTGAAACAATTTCTTGTGCTGCTGCTACATTTGCAGGGTCCTGCACTGTGCTGTAGTACTGCAGACTTTCAGTTGTTGGGTTAGCGTCGCTAAATGATCTCCACTGCCGCCTCTCAATCATATTGAACTGCCAGCAAGGGCAAATGCGTTGTCATTCCTTGCTTTAGTATTATTTTATCCCTCACTAATAATAACACATATGTAAATGCAGTCATTGATTTTAGGCAGTAAACAAGATAAACTATTCTACAATATCCCTTTAAGAAAATAAAACAGTCTAAACCATCCTAGACACATTATCATCCGCGGTTAAAGGTGGTACTGGCAACATTATGGTGATGGAAATCCTTTCCTCAGCAGGAAACAGGAAAGCTTGTAGAGTTGATGAAAGGTAGATCAAGATATTAATCAGGCAGTCCTAGAATACAACATTTAGGCAGCAAGAGACTTCACACCAATGAAAAGATGTGTCTTCCAAAAACCTTGAAAATGACAATGTAACCAGAACTACTTTCTTATGGTTTATTTTAAAGTAATGGCTATTAATGGGTTGAAAAAAGATGGCTGATTTTAAGATATCTAGTAAAGAAAAATGGGCAAAAATATTGCTTGTACATGTGTAAACCTGGCAGAGACTTACCCTTAATAATGTGTTTTTTTAACACTAATTCTGCCTGAATTTGACTTAAGGGGGCTGAATGCAAATAACCACCAAATGTTTAAGATTTTAAATTGTAAAAGTGGTGAAAATACTTCTATTATTTTCCTTTAATGCCTACTTTTGGCTTGTGATGATAGATGTGAAAAAGTTTAAGATGTTTGAAGACCTTGTAATGCACCGTAATAGGATATTTTTCTCTAAAAAGATATGCGCTAGGCAGCCTCAGCCATGATTTAATGCAGGTAAAAAAACAAGACGGTAATCTTTAGTCCACTATAGGCAACAGGTTCCAGGTGAGACACTGTTATTATTCATAACCAACCTGCAGTCTAGACAATATTGTGAAGCAGAGGGAGAGAAAACAATTTCACTTTCAGACAGCTGGTCCCCAGACTGGAGGAACAGAGGATGCAACCTGATCTTAAAAAGGAAAAAAAACTCACCCCAAAGGACCTCAAGAGTGGACGGGACATAAAACAAAAGCCCACAGTAAACGAGAAAATTCAGGCAAGGAAAACATCTGTTAGGCTTCCTTCCAGGAAGCCAATATTTTATATAGGTGGTTACATTTAAATACCATTATTCTCTAAAGATGTACCAGCAAACTATGTCATTCACTGAGCTGTAATTTGGAAATAATGAAATAGAAAACTTTGTGTTTAAAGAGTCTCTTTCACATTACTTGCTCTTAAATATAGAAAAAGCATTAAAAAATGCATCTATTTTGATAATAAACAACAGTAAAACAAACTTAAATTGCATTTTTCTGAGCTGGAAATATATGAAGCATAAGAACACAACCAAGAAAGATAAATGAAGCAAGGCAGAGCAAATCCTCTGCTGATGATCTCTCCTCTCATCTGAAGACTTCAGTCTAAGTTGAACGATACATGTCATCACAAGCTTGTCCTTGTTTCGCTCTCTCCACCCTAGTTACTGAAACGTCTGCAAAAAATATCTGAAAAACAAATGAGAAATGTTTGCACAAAGGTCTGTGTGGATCACACATTATTTATAATTTCCACACAATTTAAAACATGACCTGGGACGGCCTAATGAGTTAGGAATGTGGGTTGTTCTGGAAATCTCTTGGTCACCAGCAATTTAGTGCTGAAACAAGCGTGGATTGTGCAGACTGTAGCAGCTGAGGGACTGATTTTAAACACATCCACTCAGCTTTTTCACTCACATAAGCTGAGTATTACAAAGATAAACCTTTATCTCAAAATCACACAGACTAAAATAACAAATGCTCCAAAAATGTTTAAAGAGCATACTTGTTTGTGACTATGTATTATTTTAATCAGTTGGCTTTGCTAGATCAATTCTAAACAGAGCGCAGAATATCTTACAATATGACATAAATTTAGCTACTAACCATTTGTGGGATGGTATACATAATATAAAAGGATTATGTTTTTAATTGATTAAACGTTTTACAACTTTTTCCACCTTCAGTATTAACTTTGTTCCACACAAAATCACTATAGACCTATATTTAATGTGTGTTATTTGGCCTATTTTTTAAATGAAGACTTGGTAAAAGCTTCTTTTGACTCAATTTAGGAATTAAAATTTCTTTGGACCATAGAAAATTTCTATAGTATGCACCTCATCGAAGATAAACTCTACCAAATCTTAGCCATGTCTGTATGATTCCTCATTATGTAGTTTAAAACTACAGTATTTTTTGTATGTAAAAATTTCTTTGATTTGGAGGAAAGTTGTAAAAAATTTTAAAATCTAATCTCTCCATCTCATTATTTCAGTGATTAGCAAAAACAAACAAAACTGTTATTCCTCCCTGACAAAGAGCAGGAAATGTTGATTTAAAGTCAGACAGTTTATATAAATATTTCTTTATATATAATACATATTTATCTAAATTGTTTTATAGCTGCCTAATGACCTATATTTAAACAGTAAGGTTTATTCATGTTTTTTAAATTATTTTTTATGTAGTTTTTGTTATCATAATTTAGCTACTATACATAAACAGACTTAAAAGGTCAATTTAAAATTCTAAATTAACATTATCTTTATAGTCTTATTTTTATCTGTTATAGAAGAAGTAGCATCCAGCAGAAACTAATCCCCAAATTCTTAATGGGAGACCTCAAACTAGTCATATATAAAGTATTATTTACCACCTACATTATACAAACTAAAACTGTTCCTTTTTTTATAGACAAAATTGACAATTGCAATGGAACTGATGAATTAGTAAAAAAAAAAACAACCAAACATTGCAGCAAAAGAAATAAATCCAATAGATTTATGTTTGGGGGGGTCAACAGTAACCTTACATGCTGCATACACAAATAAATATTTCACATTTTGCTGTCAGACTGGGTTAACTTCTTTGTGTCATACTAATGAAAGTTATGCACCGTATGTGTGTTGGGCTGAGAACCCTCATCCATTTGTTTCATATTCAGTCTTCCAATCTGAGGACTGTCTTTCCATAACTACTTCAGCAGCAGACAAATCCCCAGGTCATATTTCAACACTAACTGCAGGGGCCGTCCCACATCTTCTCTCTCCACAGTGACAAGAGGATTGAGAAAAACTGCTAGTGTGGGGTGGCTTAGAGGTAGAATAGATATGTGACTATAGTGAGTTTTGTGGGAGAAGAAAATAAAAGTCTACACATATTTTGCTGTCAAAAAGTGTGTTTTCACTCTAAAAATATCAAAGAATACACACAGAGGTTAACCATGCTGTGATGTGGCTAAGCTTTCAAAGCAGATAGTGCAGAGGCTCTTCCTTGTCGTTTCTGTCTAAATAATAGTCAGAAGGTTATAAGCAAGTGGGGTGATTGTAGATTTTGGGAGAAACAGGAGCAAGTCAAACACTGCTAAGGTAGAAGATGTGGATGTGTTCGAAGAGTAAAATAACCTGAACAGCAGGCTGGACTGAAAATACAACTGTAGAATTGTTTAGAAGGGACAGAGCAGATACTACTTTTTAAAGAAGTTTAAGTATGTCAGTGTTATCTTCTGTAAGTCTGCTTTGGAGTTCGATCTCTTCCTCCTTCATGGTTGGGGTAACAGCATCAGGGCAAATGACTTTAAGGAGCTCAGCAAACTCATAAAGAAGCTGGGCTCTGTTCCAGGGACACCTCTAGAATCTCTGGAGATTATTTTACAAAGATGAGTTTTTCATGAAATAAAGAACATTATGGGCAACAGTGAGCATCCTCTTCATCAGACTGTAAAACAACAATAGAGTGTGTTAAGTCAAAGACTTCTCCAGATCCGGATCAAAACAGACTGCTACGAAAAATCCTTTCAACCTACAGCTTACAATGACTCACAAAAAATAAACAATGAGTTTCTATTTAATTTCCCTTTGGGATCCATAAAGTATTTTGATTTGTATATATATCAAGAATTATAAAGGAACTTCAATAATACTTAACGATATAATATTTTTTTTATTCACAGAGTCAATAGGATTCTCAAAAAAAAAGTTTCAACAATCAGATAAGATACAGATTGAGCAGATTTTTAAATAAAAAAGAAAAGAAAACATACAAACAAACAATATAATTCAGCTAGTTTCTCAAAAGCTGTATTACTTTTTAGAAGTGGGTAGAAGCCATGAAAAATGTGTGCTGATTTTTTTTATTTTTTTAGGGGGGAGTTATTGAGTTGTAGACAGGTAAACATAAATAAATACTAGAACTTTTAGAGGTTTTCTTTAAATATTTGATGCAAAAGTTCCTTGAAACTCAAATTCACTTAAGAACCACCTTTCAGACCTGACTTGCACTGCAGCGCCATGCTCTTTAAACTTGATGCCCAATTTTGGGATGTACTATTCAGTACCATTTCCCTCACATGCTTGCTTTGGTTAAGCTCCTCAATTATTCAGGCTGGGATCAATACTCAACACACTCCCGTGAGAGAGAGAGAAAAAAAAGAGAGAGGCAAATTTAAGCTAGAACTTGGATCATGAATTTGTATCAATTTATATGAGGCCACTCAACCGGGAAATCTGTAAAAACAGTGAAATCCAGCTAAGTAGGAGAAGCTAGTCCCTATTTAACTCCTTGTTTATGTAGTGTTTTATTGTTCCTGTCCAATTATGACACTTTTGTCTCTTTGGTCTGTCAAAAAAGTCTTTTCTTATTAGTTTGTCTACAGTTCGCTACACTAGCTTAATGAGCAGGGCCTCCACTGCCAAAGTTTACCTTAACTTAAAACACAAGGTTTTTCCCAGAGGGAGAGACGTTGGAGAAAAAAACAAAAAACAAAAGTGGAGATCATACACTGAAATTTCTTTCCAAACTTTTCTTTATTATGGAATTTGAATTTCATTCTTGATTTTCCAAAATGATTTGCAGCGATTTATTACAGCTTGGCACCCCCTAGTGTTGCTTCAAACAACCAAGAACAAATGCTTGTCTTCCACTTAAAAATCCGATCCTGGTGCAATCTGATACAAGTGTGATTCACATATTGAAAATATGCTTTAATTAAAACATAATACCGAAAGTAAATTATTGCAATAGGTAAGAGGCAGTCAGCATTAAACTACACTGAGTAGAAGATTACTTACGCAGCAGTCCAGAATAGGGATTATAAGAGTCTTGCAACAATATTTTAAACAAAAACAGTTCAGAATTGTAAAGATTGGTTTCTAAAATGTTCAACAATAAAAACACATAAAAGAACCAAAGACATTCATGATACTCTGAGTTTCAGTGACTTCATAGAAGAATGCAAAGAAAGTCCCTGTTGAATCACATCCAAGTCTTTGCAGCTTGCAACAAGCCAGGAAGGAGAAACAGTAAACGTATGGATAAATATTCAGAAGTTAGTTGAAAGGAGAGTTGTTAGATTTACATCAACCCCATTTGGATACAGAGTAGTTGCAGCTTCATGGTATGGAGATTATTTATCAATGAATCTAAACTTTGAAACTTGAGCTAATTTGAATAGGCAAACTGCTTATTTGCTGTAAGTCCCTCAGAACTTCATCTATGCATACTTTTTTAAACAATAAGATTAACAGCTTCTCCTAAAACCTTGGAAGCTTGTAGACATTAGACATCCGAAGGACGTCTGTTCTTGATCAAAGTTCTGAACCAGATCTTATTGCAAATCTATGGAAAAGCATGAAATTTCTTTCTACCGATGTTTTAATCTGACTGAGCTTCAGCTCTTTAATAAAGGTAAGAGGTAAAAGAAATGTCCCTATGTTTAATGTGCTAAACCAGCAGAGAAACAACTTTAATATATAACATACATTTCCAATCAAATGTTTATTAATTTTACACAAAATACAAAAAAGTTAACTGCTTTGAAGTCTTGTTGCAATGTGCTGCATAGAGGTAATTACCTGACTGCTTAAGCCAATGAGAACACTATAGTCCCTTTCACATATACTGTAAGTCCCAGTAATTTATTTGGACCACGTTCCCCAGTAAGACAACAATCAGCACCTTATAAGCATGCAAATTAGTCCCAGTAATTTATCGGATCAGCTCATTTCACCCTTAACCCTGGCTATGATGGAATAGATGTACTTCATGTTACAATCAATCGGCTGTAATGCAAGGGATTGAGCTTTAACTGACCGAGGCAACCTCTAAAGAAGTCCATCAGTTTTAGCATGGTGGTTAATTACGATGCAAGTGAGAAATGCCAAAAGATGAGCTGCTGGTGTTTATGACAACTGTCTGACAATCTCGCTGCTCACAGTATCACCTCGTTTTTTGACGGCAGCTGTAGTTTGGTGGCTGACCGGTTACAGTTTAAACTGGTGGCTTGCAGCAGGTTTTCTGCACCTCAATAAAATGCTGTTCATACCTGACTGATTTTGGTCTAAACATAATGTTAAAGCTGACTACTTCAGCAAAAACCATCTCAAATCCCAGTCTCAAAACACAAACACATGAATGACAAAAAACACATAAGCACACTGCACAAAGCTGAACCCTATGTCCAAATGTGTTCCTGACGCATTAATGGCTTTGTTCACACAAGAGCAGTCCCAGAAAATTACCAGATATGATACTAGGTCTTGATTATGTAAAGTGCCAGGTCACTTTTACCTGGTAATATGGTTACTAAATTACTTATAAAATACCTCTGACCTAATGAATCACCACAAAATTACTGTGTATTGTTGTAAGTGTCTCAAGGGACCCAGAAATCAATCAAAAGAGACTTAATTAATTTCATGCAATTTGGGAAAATAGCTTCTAGAATCATCTTCTTTTTTATTTTACCCAAATCAATATGCATTTTAATTTAGTAAAAAATACTGTTGCTTGACCCAAAGTAATATATAACAAAACATTTGCATTGCATGGCTTTAATCTGTTTGCCTGTGTGAGCAATCTGTGTATCCGTGTGTGTATTTCACATTCTTCCCCAGTCAGAGAAATGTTGCTCCCTCTCTGGCAGCTTGCAGATGAACCATGGCTCTGCTCTCCAGTGAAGCCAAGGCTAGAATTAGAGATGACCGTGGAGCTTACCACAAGCTCCTTGCTCTGTTTAGATTGGCAGATGAGTAGCAGCTTCGCTCAAGCCCTGTTTAGAAAGCTTCCCAGTGCATTTTTGTGGGAACACTAGCTTTAGAGCTCTTGTAAACAAAGGCCCTGAAAGGCCTATCGCCTCCTCTATCACTGCTTGTCATCAGTCCAATAATATGATGTTTTGGTTTAAAATTAGAGGAGAAACTCTCTTGGAATCAATATATCTGCTGCTCCCAGGATTCCCTTTTAAAGGGATAACTCTGGAATATTTTACAAGTGAGGCTTTGAGAAAGGTTACAGTAAGTTAACTTTCTTAATATCTTGGTTTATTATAAGTCAATGTTATATTCCAGAGGATAGAGCTTGTAACTAATAAAAAATCCCCAGATCAAAGCAGACTTGTACAGTCCAATACCACAAAGGCCATTGTGGTTTATCAAAAGTCTTTCTGCTATTATTTCTAATATTACTTTTGTTGTAAGCAATTTATGCAGAGGTCAATTATTATTTAGTCAGGATAGAAATAACTTTTTAAAATAAGACTATTTTAAAAAGCAAAGACGATATAGCATTTTAAGTAAACTATGGTTATTTATGTCTTTAAATTTGATTTGTTGAGTGATTGTTGTCAGTTTTGCAGTTTTCTTTATAATTAACTTAACTTTATTCTTCAGGAAAGAAAAACAAAGAATAAACCTACTTACTTTTTCTTGGGTCATGAAGACTTTGGGCCTTTTTAAGCCAAAAGTGGAAATGCTCAAAGGCCACCATAATACAAAAGTTCTTTCTGAATAGTGCCTATATTCCTATATGTTTCCTATGATAATGCCTTTAGCATTGGGAGCTTGTGAGTCCTGAAATAAGGATAGCATGATGTATAATCACAGACCATCTCAGAAATGATCCAAAATATTTAACTGCTTCACAAGTACTTTGTGTGACACCTTCAGTTGTTTGTTTTGCATAATGGGGAACTTCAGCTGTTCAATATATTTATGTCTCTTGTGTTTTTTTGGTTCTCTTTTGGAAGGCTTTAGTAATTAATTTGACAAACATTATACACTTGTGTTTCCACTACCTATTGACGTCCGGAGGGTTAAAGGCTGTCTTGAATCAGCACAGCAGTTCAAAATTACTTTCCTATTTATAATAAAGCTCTTACTTTTGACCCCCCAAGTGGGGAAGGAATAGCAGCTAGGAACAGGAGTTAACGAACTACAGTTTGCTCAAATCGGAATCTGCCTTTGGCTTCTGATTGAATAACCTCCCTTTGCAGACAAGAGATTCATTTTTTAAATACCTGCAATGTTTCTTAAGTTGGAGTTGTTTTTAGATCATAGACGACTGCTTATTTTTGGGCCTCTTTCTAATTAGTTCCAACTTCCAGGTAAAAATAAAATTATGAGGCCAAGGGATTTACTTGAAGCAGATCTGCCTAATTCCAGGCGATATTAATGTAAAATAGATTGCATTTGCGATTTGCAGGAAAAAAAGCCAACAGATGTAGTAAAGCACTTAGCTTCAGTGGCTATCCAGTACTATTAAAGTCTGTAGTTATCAGTTTAGCTGAATGTCTTCTTTTATAGTCTTTTTGGTGAGAAAACCTTTACAGACATGCCACTTGAAAGCTTGTCTGGTCTGAGCACGATCGCTTGATGAATTCCTCACTGCAATAACTTTAATGGTAGACGTTAAGATCAGTGGATTATATTCAGTTGATTAAAAAACTTATGAAAAACCTAAATAAATGTTGCATCGAAATGTGGTCATTTATTTTTCCTCCTTTTTATACTCATGGAGGAAAATTCCTACTCTGTAGCATGGTTGGCAGAAAATGAAAACCACTGATGAAAAACTGTCTTCTGAAAAAAGTAAAAACATAGATTCAATATCAGGTTTTAGAAATAATCAGAAATGTTATTATACTTTATTAGGGGCAATAACTCATCAGTGCATGACATGCATCTCTTTTCATCATTGAACGCATTATGAATCTTTAACAGTAAACTGCCTAAGAATAGTCAATACAAAGCTAATGTGCACAAAGCAATCTGAAGCCATAGAAAACACCAAAATGTGTGGAATATAATACAAATAATGTGACTAACTTTTTAAGAGCGCTTTACTATTTGGAACACTGAAGCAGTTTAAAGAGCGATAGTTTTTTTAGATCGGTTGCAAGGTGGTATGAATGTGTTTTTCTCATGATGATTTGGCTATTAATAAGTTTGCCAACTATATTCTGTTTTAATATTTTGGTTCCAAATACAAAAGCAATGAAAGTCCGAAACCTCTGTTTTGAGGCGTTTTAGGGAACCTTTCTCTACCGTACTTTTTAGTTCCAGACAAAATACCATAAGCAAGATCATAGGGAGAATGATTAAAGGAAAAAACCCAAAATGAAAAATAATAACAGAGGGAAAGTTTAAAATAGAGTATGTTAAAATACATCGCAAGAGTAAACCTATCCAAGAAAGAGGATCAGACATGTAATTTGAAAAAAAAAAAAAACCTTAAAGGACATGCTGAGAGTAATTATAGAGCTGGAAAAGGCAGAATGAACCGAAATAATAATGTACCACCTAGGCTTGTCATGAGTGCTATGTGGACCAAAGAAAAGGAGACCCGTGTTTGAAAAAGAAACATTTTTCTCTGTGGCCTTACGGGAAAAAATATTTGAGGTCCTACATTTTTTTTTATATTACCCCGTAAACACACTAAGTGAGTCTGCCTTTAGTGGAGTTTGTCGTTTAACAATCTTTTGTCCATAAACAGAAAAAAAGAAAAAAAAGAGTGAATCAAATCTCATCTAACAGATGAAAGTTCAAAAAGTTCTTGCAAATCAAATGAATTTACAACATTAAGTGTAAGGCAAGCTTACTTTGTTCAGTTTAGGACAGAACATGGGAAGATTTAATAACCCTTCATCTCCATCATCATTAGCTTGTCAAACACACTGCTTCAAAGGACAGAGCACTTCATTTGAGCCCATCCACTGAGCCTGTGTGCAAACGTTATGAGTGTCACATTACCCTCAGAGTGATGGATAGCATCCTCCTCCGACCAGAGCTGCTGCTCCATTATGGTTAGCCGTGATCGATTGCACGTGGACTCCCAGTGATAGAGATGAATGACAGCATGCAGTTTATGTGATCATATGGCTAACCTTTTCAATCAACACTGCAACTTGCCAATCACCCTGAGGAAAATACCTGACAATATTAAAGTGTTTTAGAGAGTAGCTCACAGCATTTCTATGCGAATGTTCGTAAACATCCTGACAGGATGAGACATCCTCTAAAATTGACCAGCTGTGTTTGTCTCAATGAGTATTTGTGTCACATCTGGCTGCTCTCCAGTATGCAAAAACTGTGCAAACAAACTTCTCTCCTTTAAAACAGCAAAACAAAAGAAAAAAACACAGGAATGTCTTACAATCTAGTAACATTCCTTCATTTTCAAAGGCAGCTAATCTGTTTCAAGAGAGAAAGATTTTACTTTTAATTTGGAAAGATTTGTGAAAACCCCACTGTTGTAAGGGGATCTGCTAGGGTGCATATAAGAGCAGAACCTGCAGGAATACGCTTCAAAATAGGAAATTTGATTCAGATTCTAAGTCCACAATCATACAACGCAGTTAACTAAGTTATCAAACTATAACATCACATTTTCTTAAATGTTGTAAATAAAGTAAAATTAGTTTAAAAGTATGTTTCAGGGTCATCTGAAGGAGTTAAAACCACATTATGAGATTAGAAAATTGTTAAGTATGTTAAGGTCAGTTTGTAACATACTACAGTAATCATACGGTAGATAAAAATGTAAGTGTTAAACCCATATTATTACAATCTCTATTATCCTCTGCTAATGCAATGCATACAACATACCTCTAGGCTCCATCCATGTCAGAGGTAACTGTGTTTAAATATGTTAAAAATGTTATTTATTACTGAGGGCATTACCCTACTGTGAGAAGTTTAGTTCTTACAACTTATGTGAAAATCCCACACCGAGTGGAAGACAGTCTGTACTACATCAAAACATAGTTTTTTTATATTTGCTGCACAAGAACAAAGCATAATAAATGCACAGAGGAAAGTACATTTCAGTTACAAAATATGAGAAAAACATTATCATCAAAGTTAGTAAAATTATGAATAGAAATGATTATTTTAGGTACAGTAATTTTTATTTTTATATCATTGTCATACTGTATCAAAATAAAAATTAATAAAAAGAGATTTGCTACAGTACGGTATGCTGTGGTTATTCTTTTGTTCTTGTTGTTTTTTTTCTTCCTTAACAAGCACAAATAAATATCTCCTGTCAATTTACATTTTTTTCATAAAATATTGAGAGTTGATCAGACATCTCTGCACTTCCAGTACTGATAACTTCACAGAGCTTAACTTAGACAAAATAAAACACACCCTTAACACTGTTTAGCATTTAATGGCCCATGAAAATATTCTGTTACTGACAACAGCAAATCACTCTGGGTTCAGAATGTGATGCTACATTATTATTATGCATATGAATGGAAATACTAAACGTCTCTTGGATCACAACAAGCCACAATTGTTCTTTTAAGCATTGGATATGAAAGTATAAACCTCTTTAATGTTAATAAAAATGTGTACCAGTTTTGTGTTAAAGACATAAAAACATCACCAGTCTAGCTTTATTTTAAAGAAGGCTCCTTGTGCAAGAGACACAGGCCCTAATTGGTGCACGCCCAGTGCTTATCTAGGATCAGCCAGACCAGGACATGTTCAATCACACTGCTGACAGCCAGCCACTGCACTTCTGCTCTCATCTCTGTGTCAGAGGTACTCTGCGTGCAACGTGTAATATTCTCTGGTCTGGTGTTTCACTCCTCCAAATGGAAAATAACTCAATTTTCCACAGATGGTTCGAGAGAAAAAAGGGAGGGTGAAAAACAGGCTTCAGGATGTGTATTTTTTGGCAAAAAAAAAGGCTATGATTCATATTTTGAGGAAATAAAGAGGGGTAATTTCCTCCAATAGCTTTGACCAGTCGTATTTTTGTCTTAGCGATTTTTTTTTCTGTCAGATTTGTGGAGCGGGTTTCACCCAAAGTCACTTTCACTAGTTTTTGTGTGGTTTAAATGTGTATTTTCGGCTGGTATGAATTCCTTGCAGTAATAACGGTTATTAGTAATATAAAAGAATTTGACAGCAGGAAAATTTCAATACCGAAGGTATTTTTTTTCTAAATTTTCTGAATTACAGGTTACTAAATCCAACAGAAACACAGAAAACTGTGGGTCTCTGCTATCACCTAGTGGCCATGTAGAATTACACATTCTGTCAAAATATTCATACTTTGAATTGTACATCATTTAAGTGTATTCCAATGAAGTAAATTTACAGTAATAATTCGGAAAATGTTAAATTATCACTTTTTGTTTCATTAAGGTTATTAACCTTAATCCTCCATTTTTTTTTGACTCCAGCTCCCACAGAAGTAAGTGAGAGGAATATGAGAATACTAGGTGCACTCCTCCCTGAACTGCAGCAGCAGCTTTGCTCAGATTGATGGTCTTTGGGGATCAGCTCCACTCCAGGTTTGCCAGAAGGGAGAGGTGCTTTGGGGTTACCATTTTTATGGAGACAGCAGAATGTCTGGCTCCCAGAATGTCAGCAGTAAGGGGAAAGATGGATCCCTGTTGGTCTCTGTGAGTTTACTTCTACATAAAGAGATGGATACTCTTTCCATCTATAAAGCAGGTTGGTTATATAATATGGTGATTTTTCTTTATTTTAAACTTAAACATGTTTAAATAAGTTAATTGCCGCCTTTTAGGATAACACATTTTCCTTCAGAATTTAAAATATAAAACCCAGGATGTCTTGTACTGTCATGCCCATGTTCAATTTTCTGACCCAGAAGCAGAAATCCCAGGAAAACAGTATGTGATTTATTTACTTTTCTGAAATGTGGTAGTAGATACAGTGGATGATCCGAGTTCCCATCTAGGACAGCGTCTCTGATGGACAGAAGAGGTGTTAGATGGTATCAAGAAGGAAACAATGTCATGCACTGAGTGGTGGTTTGTATTACTGTAATTGCAGTGGCGCAAAGGACAACCATTGAGTACAGCAGGTGTAAGTCTCAGGTGGTAAGCTGTAGGTTTGGATAACTATCCAACAGTGGCTTGAACTAGGAGGTAAACACTCCCAACTGTCGCAATGGAGATACCCCTCGTCATGACAAGGGTTCATGAGAGGTTGTAGGAGGAACCTCCTAAAAATTTTTCCATGAGCTGTGAAGTAAAAACCATGATAATAATTTTGGACATTGAGAACCAATGTCCATCGTCATATTAAGCATTTTCACTGGGACAGAGGCTGTAGTTTGCCTCGTGGTGCTGTTCTAGACTTTGCTTGAATCCTCTCTCTGCAAGGCTAACAGGATGGATCGTATGGTATGATATGCTAACATGTATATTGTTATATTGCTAGAACAAGCTTTATTTCGCTATATATATAATGTTAAAGTTCATGTGTTTTCTCATCTGTTAATTAAATTTTGATAACCCATGACCGAAAGTAATTTAATTAAAAACCTTATTTCTGCTAACTGATAGCTCACTCAAAGATGATTAAGAATCAGTTAACTAAAGGATATTAATTTTTGATTAAGCAAAACATTTTAATAAAACATTATTTGGCCAGATAATGTTATGTTCACCTTATAAATTTGCATTGGAAATTGTTTAGAAATCATTTCAAATGCTTTAAATTAGCTTAAGGCTAATTTGATCACATTCCAAATTCTACAAGATAAACTTTGATTCTCAAACATGAAATAGAATAGAATAGAATTCAACTTTATTGTCATTGCACTGTCGCAAGTACAAGCAACGAAATGTAGTTTACATCTATCCAGAAGTGCTATACAGGATATAGATGTTTATGTACAAGGATGGTTAAGAATAAAATAAAATGTTCTGTGTAAATATAATATAAATATGGGAGCTATATGCACATAT
>JAUZNJ010029175.1:0-15590 GCA_034780135.1 Jordanella pulchra | reverse complement strand
GGGGGGGGAAGAGAGACCTCAGGAAACCAGCAGAAGGCTTCTCCTCTTGTTCATGCGTCTTCCCTTTCAGATATTCCAGCATGCAGCCGAGCAGCATCAAGTGCCGTGTTTCACATAAAAATAACTTACCAAAAAAAAAAAAAAAACTAAAAAGTGGATTTATACAGGACATTGAAGAGCAACAAGTCAAATCTGTGCTCCCACAAAGAGAAGATTCTCTTTGAATTAAAAAACTGGCCCATCTGCACTCCGCGGGTCATACATAAACACACACTGCAGCAGCTTCTTCTACAATGACATGATCTTGCATGAATATTCAAGACGAAACCTTTAAGTACCAACAAGCTCACTGGAGTGAGGTGCTTTTTGTAAGAGCGCTGTGTGATTGTAAGTCAGAACCAGCCCGAGGCATAGGCAAACTAGAACCCTGTTTTAGGCCCCAAAATAATCAGGGGGCCCATCTTTTACATAGAACATAGAGCTTCAGATTTATTTATCGAAAATTGGTCAACTGCTAAAGCTGATTAGATGCTCTCAAGAATAGATTTGAAGTCATCAGAGAATTAAGAGTTTGAAATTTTAATGGGCATGTACTAGGAGTAAATACACATGGAAAAGTCTTAAGTTTGGTGTGAATTGGTTTAATATTATTTGCTTGCTGTTTTATGCAGGCAGATAAGCCTTTATTCTTGAAAATGATACTTTTTCCTGCAGTTATATACAACAAAAAAGTTGTTACTGTTATTCCACAAAGTAAAGGCAGTCTGGAATATTTTGAAGTTCTTTCTACTTAAAAATAATTGCTTGGACTTCACTTCTATTTAAATTATTTGCACTATGTGTTGTTGGGTGTTAACATTTTTTATATTTACAAGAGTGGAATAAATTATGTGGACCCCATATCAAATCCTGCTGGAGGCCTCCTACAGCCTCGGGCCGGCTCTGGTGTGAATCATGCGGTGCGCACCGATGGTCCAGTTTGATTTCCACTGACAGGAGATTGTTGTAGATTTGTTTTCTTGTCATACATTTTGGCACAACTATGCAAATAATGGCAGAGTCTCTTTATTTATTCGTGCGTTGCAGTCTAAGATTAAATTTGTTGCTGATGTAATTTTGTTTTGTTTTTATTTTATTAAAATTTTCTACTTTTACCTGACGGCAAAGACAGATCACCGGGCCCCAGAGGAATACTTGGCCTTGGTGATGAGGTATAGCACAATGTCCTGGTGGCCCCCGAAGGCGGCAATATGTAAAGCGCTCCACCCTTCCCTGTTAGCCAGTCGGATGTCTGCGCCAAACTTCACCAGCAGCTTCACCAGCTCCAGGTTGCCGTCGATTACAGACTGGTGGAGCGCCGTCTGTCCCTCTGGACCGAAGGAATTCACGTTGAACTCGCAGTTTGTCATGTTCTGCAAAAGTGAGTGCAGCTCCTTGGTGTTGCCCTTCTTCACTGCCTCCTGGAAGACCCTCTGCGGCGCGGAGCAAGTCGAGACATCCGCCTGGCTCATGTTTGCAGCTCGCTGGAGGGTGAGGGGGACGAGAAATAATCCTGCCTCGGCTCTAAAGCTGTGTCGAGCGTCTCTGGTCTGGTACAGTGCCACAATTATGCTGGAGTTTACCCAATTTTAAGGCACTTTAAAAGGTGAAAGGTCACAGGATATATTCCAAAAAGGAAAAAAAGGGAAAATGGCACACTTAGTGTGCAAAAAATTGTAGAGATAATATCCCCTAAAGTATAAGTGTCAAGAAGCGCTCCAGGGGTCTCTGGATGTAGTTTTCCTTCTCTAGTAGCAGCAGCAGGTAGTCTGCACAAGGAGATGAAGAGACACCTCCGATTTCACTGGGGAGACTGGCAGTATGAGCACATTCACCATAGGGCAGCCTCCTTGTTGCTGGATCCCTGTCGGCTTTCCTTCAGCGGTCCAACCAGCTTCCTGGCTTTATGTCGCTGCTCATGTGGCCATGCAGATGTCTGAGAGAGAGAAAAAATAAAATAATAATCACGAAAGATGTCCGCACGAATCCAAATTCCTCACACACATTCCGCCACATCCAAGAATGACACAGCGCCGCAGAGGAAATGAGAGCCACCGTGCGCCACAGGTTTACGCACGGATCTCCCCAACTTGCGTCCAGCGGCCAAACCGCGATCCGCTTACTTACCTGCGACGGATGGACGGGTCCGTGTCGTGGCGACAGATAAACCACTTTGTGGCCCAAGGATGCGTGCGTTCCTCCTCGAGGTCCGTGTGAGTCTCTGAAGAGCGCCGTGCTCCGGGCGAATATTTTTACGCGTCCTTTATTTGCATGACAATGCCTTCCCAAAGAATCAACAGTGAAGGAATGGGCGGAGTAGCGCGGACGTTATAGGCTGCGGGTTGGGTCGGAGGGAGGGATCAGAGCTTTTGCCTCTGTGTCTGTGGGGTGGGGGTGGGGCATGGTGTTAACACACGCATACACACACATATAGAAAGAGAGAGAGTAGTTGGTGGTGGGGAATCAGTGGTACAAATATTGTTGCTGCAGAAATATTAAGGCACTGGCAACTTTTTGTCCCTCCTTTTTTTGTTGGGCTCTATGTCTGATATCCTGCACGTTGAAAGAATTGAAAGGACAGTCAATAAGAACTGTTAAGGTTTTATAGGTTGTTATAATTTTCTCTCTAAACTAACTAACTGATTTCTCTTTTTTAACCTTCATGCTGTTTGACGAACTTGAGTAAAGGTTTTGCTACCTATATTCAAAATAACAAATAGATGTTAGGGACAGCATTTAATCAATGTGGGGTCTTATTTTAGCAACAGCATTAAGCATTGGTTTTCTGGTAATATTTATGTGTTATTTTGATTTTGGTACATAGACTAAAGGCTATACTATAAGAGTAAGTGACACACTTTTAGGACCAAGATTATGTCTATTATTATGTGATCTGAAACATTTTTAAACCTTCACATAAATAATCTTTGTATGTAAAGGTCAATTCCATCAGAGGTTAAGCAACAAATATTTTTTCATGTCATTGTTCAAAGCTCTAGCTCAAGTGACCCTTTATAAAGCAGTATTAAAAGGTATCTTTGCAAATGTCTAACATGGCACAGGATTTTAGTCCCTGCACTCCCAGAGTATGATGCTTCCACCACCTATTTTTATTCTGGGGGTGGCGTGCTTAAACATAGCATTTGGCATATTGGAAAATGAGCTAAATTCAACAAAGCAATGACTGTTAAAATTATTATTTTATAAAAAGGCTTTATTGTCACCACTTTATCAATTCAGTCATCTTTATGGAGTTTACAACTGTTTATGCCTTAAGCTGTGGCCTTTGCAGCTCCTTCAGAGTTACAGTGTGCATCTTGGTTACATCTCAGATTAATGCTCCTTTCCTCACAGGTAAGGTGAAGGCTGTGAGACTCTGTTTATTTAGAGATCCTTAACTGAACTGTGCTCAGTGTGATATTTGAAACTTGTTTTATAACCAGAACCAGTTTTAAACTTCTCTGCAACTTTACCCCTGACCAAAAGACCTTTGTACCTCAATCCCTGTCATTCTACTAGTTAAATAATGTGCTCTAACAATCCTTTTAAGCCTTCACAAACCCACCTAGATTTTAGATTTAACTACACACATGTAGAGTTTTCTTACTCAATGGTGGATTTCTGTATACAGGTTTTATTTTAGGGTATCAGCCTTAAGAATATGAATTTGCTAAATATTTTTAACCATACACCATTCTTCTGACACTTTCTAACAAAGTGGGGTGTTTTTATTTTGGCATTTCAAATAAAACCCAAATGAAACACGGTGAAGTCTGTGGGTGTAATTATAGAAATAAGAGGGAGGAAGGTACTGCATATCTCAGAACATGCTTGGTTCCAGGGGGTCCAAATGGTACAAAAGTTTAGACAAACCAACCCGCCTGCTGTATGGGCAGAAATGACCTCAGAACCAAAAGGTATAAATAGCAGTGAAATAAGTCCCAAACGGGCTTGAGCTCCCCGTGTAAAAACACCTCCGAGGAGGAGATTATAGGTGGCTGTTTAAATCATAAACGGCGGATATAGTCCAGTTGTTTTTAAAACGACTAGACTGTGGGACTTCAAATAACAAAAGCCCTGCGCTACTTCCTTTTTGCAAGTGAAAAGAGGTGACGCTGTGCGCAGATTGACACGCCGCTCAGCTGCCCCCACCACCGTGGGAACCGGGCGCCTGTGTGTGTCTTGGTGTGTGTGAGAAGAGCGAGAGAGGGAGAAAAAAACTAGAGAGAGAGGTAGGGAGGGGGTGTCGGTGGTGAAAGACGCAAACACGGAGAAAGTCAGAGAGAAGCAGTGAGAGAAACCACCGAGAAGGAAGATCTCCGCTTTAAATCACCCAGCTCCGTTTGGCGGAGTTGATCTCATCTGTGTAACACTTTCTGAGTACTTCTCTGCTGTAACGGTTTCACACTATCCTCTGTTTTTCCCACACTCTGATCTGCACACATTACTCCAATGTGCGCTCAGCGGTTCGGACTTCAGCGTAGATCCCATGTATGGTGGATTTTTCCACAATAGTTTAAATAAGAGAGCTTTAAATTTCACGTAAGAACTTGTGGTTGTCAAAGAGGCAAACCAAATATATTACTTTTCTTCAGTGGCGACGCAATCTACAATAAAACTCTTTATTTCTACTTTGTTTGTATCTACATCTTATCAAAAGAAGAAATAACAGCTCAAATGTTTTATTCTGGGACAGTTCAGACAAATTATAGTTTTAAGCATCATATTTGCAAAGGCTGTTAAGTTTAATTAATATGAGCCTGAGGAACCATTTCTCAGCAAAAATCCAAACCATGTGTGTATGCAGAGTTTGCTGCTCCTTGAGGTTGACCTGGGCAAATGGGCTTCAAGTTAGGATCCCCTGAGTTTACGGAGTATAACCCCTATCAGCAAAATATGTATTCGGTAAGTTATTTAAATTATATAAAATGTATATAAACTAGGCAACAAATTTGGGATCCTTCAAAACTGTTGCCCTTTAACCAGGGTGTTCATTTCGCACATAACAGGTCCTTCCTGTGCTCTGTCAAAAAATCTATATGAAGATCACTTTTAATATATAATTTTATAGTTCATATGAGACCCAGTAGGATTTTTAATGTAGCTGATGGGGACTAATGAGCCTGGGCTGATGCACCATCCCTTAGCTGGGGAAAAAAATAAATTTAAATCTATGGAATATATCTGTTTTGTCTGAAGTTTTCCTGCATCAAATTTAGGATGCCAATTAAAACGGAATATATGGGGCCAATTTCTGATCCGATTTGGATAGGTTTTTAGGGCCCTTTACTGTAAAAATGTTGGCTGGGATTAGTTTGACTTAATTTTTATGACTCATTTGCTGCACAGTCTGAGGTTTTCCAGTTGAAGGTGCAATGAGACGGCGTAAATGAATCTGTCAGATGTAATTAACATATAGGACTATGAATGTGAAATAAGGAGATAATTATTTAGGCCTATGCTTCGGATATTTGTTTGCATACTTTCCATTTTTGTTCCTCAGTGGTCAAACAGCTGCAAAAGTGCTCCAAAACAAAACCCTGCAAGTCTGAGTCAGGTTAAGAAACTTGATAAACTAAACTGAGGCTGATGTCCAACCACTTGACACTGACCTCCAATGGCACCATTACACTTTGGAAATCAGCAACCATTGAAAGACAAAAATCAGGAATATAGCTTCTGATTTTGGATATTTGAATTTCTATTATGCAATTTCTTTTATGACAGGGATGTGTCTGACTCAGCGACAGCATGGCGATCACAAACACAGAGCAGATGGCTCCCAGCACCCCCAACCCCCACTTTAGATCACATGAATGGGCAGAAACAGCAGGGGAAGAACTGCAGCAAGCTCCTCAGGATACCTGGATCAAAACAGTAAAGGGATCACTTTAAAACTGTGTGCAGATGAACTTTAAAATGCTTCAGCCAGTTTTGCATTGAGTTTTAATCAGGATGAAAACACAATTGGTATACCTAAAGGGTACTTGTAATATTTGCATTTCTACTGGTAAAAACAAACAACAACAACAACAAAAATTGCAAACATATGCACACGTTTTTTAAGGCTTGCTCTTTGCAGAACACTTTCTAGAAAACCAGGAACATCTGTCGGCCATCACGGCTTTAGTTGTACTTGGAAAGCATATGTGCACAAATTGAAGGAGCCAAAAGTTTCTCCCCCAAATAGCCTCCCTGATACATCCACTTCATTCCAACCTGTTTTTCAGAAATCCACACGTTCTGTTATTTTCTCAGCAGCTGCAAAACTTTTCTATAAAACGACAAAATCACTTTCTTTAAACATTAAATATAGATAGATAGACAGACAGACAGATAGCACACCATACTAAAACGTGAAAAAAGTGAAAAGGTAATGAACTACGGAAATTTTAGTCCATTTACATAGCGATTACTAAATTTAATACTATAAGGAAGTCTCAAAATTTTAGTCATTATAACTATTTTCTTTCAAATACATTCATATGAAAAAGAATGCGTGTGTGAATGTGAGAGAGTGAGAGAGAGGTGACGTTTAACCAGGAGGGAGGGTCCTCTGAATCCAATTCATTCCGGACACCACGTGTCCACAGAGCGTGGGAAAGAGGCGAGCTTTTCTTCCCAGCGAAGAAAGAGCGTGGATCAAATAACACGGGGCTGCAGCACAGAGCTGTGTGCAGACAGGAGCTGCGACCACCCGGACAAGGACAGTCCGGGAGCCGCATCATATTCATACCAATAAAACACACTTCAGGAAAGCTTCATACAACTGCGGCAATTAAAAAAAAAGTCTTATTCGCGACAGCTCATGGCTGCATGTCCACATGTGAATGCGTGTTTTTTCAGGATGTGCGATGGAGCAGAATTTGATTCCTGAATTTGATTGATTTCTGACTCTTTTATAAACTGCTGCCATCCTTAGTTTCTCTTCATTAAATAGAATCCTTTATGATTTAGTTGGAAGCAATAAAATGCATTCGAAGGAAAAATAAAAAGGCTGCTGGGTGTTTTATATGTTAACCAGGGAGGTTTGTTTATACAATCTAAAGGTTTGAATCTCTTAATCTTTAGTCAGCAAATGTTATATTTCGGTTGTAATTATGCCTGCATAATCGGTTTGTATTTTTATGTGATAAATTTTGGAGAAATGTTGATTTCTTCCCCATGAAATCTTTCACACGCTTTTTTAAATTTTCTTGTGGCATCGACTCAAAACGCATATTTTAGATTTTTTTTGTCCATTCCCCATCCGTCAAACTTACATACGTAATTGTTTTCTAACAGGTTGAGATTTTCTCTCTTATTTTCCTCCATGCAAAGAGCTCACATGGGGAAAAATAATTTATTTTTTCAATGTTTTTCAAAGTGATAGTTAGCATATTTGGGATGGGGAAACAAGTTATTCAAAGCCATAAAATTCCAAATAAAAATAAAGTGATTAATTTTCAGACTAAAGACTGAATCTCTGATTTCTTAGTCAAATTTTAAAATTGCATTTTGTTTAGCAAAGAATGAAATGACCACAGCGGGGAAAAGGAATAAGCACTTAAAAATAATTTTTAATTTTGTTTGATTCTTTAAAAAAAAAATGAGTGTATGGCAAGGTTAGGAAAACAGTAATCACTACAGTATGGAAAACAATGACAGCGTATTCAAAGTGACAATGGAATAAAAAAAATATGATATATATATATGTATATATATATATATACACACTCAAAATTAAAGCTTTATTTTATAGTGATTTGCAATATTTTTTTTTAAACTGAGCATTTCCAAACATCAGTGACTCTTAGATGATCCCGTCAGCCCGTCCATTCTTAGTCCATAACCCCTAATTTACTTTTATAAAGAAAAGAAACAAAATAAATTACCTGTTGAATAGACAAAGTGACCATGTGGTCTCAGTTTAATAATGAAATGAGAAATCAGTTTATTGTTGTGTTGTCTAAAACATCAGACTTTTGACAATGTGCTCAAAGACTGGGAAAGTAAACCCGATACAAGGATTATTGATTTCAATAGCAGCACAGAAAATTTGTACAAAAAAAAAAAAAAACATTTAATTCAAGAAATTTTCTTCAATATCATGGAACAAAACAATATACTATTGGCACATGTTGGTTTGAGATGTCTAGCTGTACTGATATTTGGTTTCCATGTTCCTCAGCTCTAGATCCAACTCACTAATATCCACAGAACAACTGTACCGTTTTTAATTTACATGTCCCTTTGTTTTTAAAGTTTATGTTTAAATGCTTAAAGCTCTAAAAATAGAAGAAAAAAACAAGAAAACTTTTCTTGTAGGTAATAAACATCAATCAGTCTTGGAGTTACTGGGACTAAAACTGGAACTGGTTTTGCCAGATGAGACTAAAACAGAAATTTTCATCAACATCAGTGTAACATCTGGTGTGAAACAAAAACTATGGAGGAAAGAACATAAAGCCCACTATGAAGTACGATTGAGGTTTTGTCACACTAGTTTCTTCTCTGTCACACTGGGTTAGGAACACTTCAACACAAACTCTTTGACACAACAGAGACATAATCTTTTGGCCTCTGGAAAAACTTTTATGAGCAAAATATTTAGTAATAAATGGACAAACTAAGAACTAGACAGTCTTAATTTTATAGAAAACCTATGAGGTGAGTGGAGGTGAAGAGAGTAAAATACAATGAATCGATTGTAAGCCATCAAAGAAAGCCTTTAGATTCCTAAGGCTGGAAAAAAACAAAAAATAATTCCTCATATTAGCAAAGCTGGGATCCAGCAAATGAAAGAAGCACCAGTGCAGCTGGTCTTAAATTCCACTTCTCACCTGCCCTGATTTTGTAGCTCAAGGAGTGACAGAGAAGTAAACAAACTTAAACCGTTAGCATGAAACTTAAGTCGGGTTTAAACTGTTTTTCTGAAAGAACAAAACGAAACAAAAAAATTCTTTCAGACACTTTTGTGCCCAAATTCACAGCTGGACACAGTTTTCTTTTTTATAATAAATATTCTCAACTGGAACAGAAAACTAAATATGAATCAAATAGTATAAATAAAATATAAAACAGAAGAAAAATTGTATTTACTATTAAGCTAAAACTTTAAAAAACTGTTCACTCCTTCCTGAAGCAAATAAAAAACAGTACTCTTCAGAACATAGCAAACATCTCTATGTTGTATTATATTTAGTGGCTCTGCATCAGTTGCTCTGGGCATGGTGTCTATTGCCCAGCAGATGAGATACTGTCCTCATCTGTTACATGCAACACTTCCTGGAACATAGACAGGACGCGGTCAAAGTGAGAGCCTTCCCAGAACACCTTGCCACATCTGGTGCAGACGTAGAACAGCGGTATCCTCTGCAGCAGGCCGGGGGGCACGGTGTGCAGCTGAATGGGCGACCCCCCGGGAAAGGTCAGGGTGTCACGGTCCAGTCCTGAAAGGGAGGCCCAGCGACACTGAGTGGCGTACCTGGGGGGTTCAGGGGTCACGCTAAGGGTCACAGTGTCACCGAGCCTCAGCTCTTCTTGTTGACAGGATTTCTCCAGTATTTGCTGTGAGTTGTTGTGGTCCTGCAGAAATCCTGGAGAAAAGCAATAAAGTAAATACATTTTAAATGTCCTACAGAGACTTATGACTGGACGCAAAATAAATAAAAAAAAAAAACAGCATGATGATAATCTAAATAATATTATTACTAAATATTTAGTTGAGTGTAATTTACCTTTATCTTTGAGCATTGTTACCATGTCAGCTCTGGGAATCGCCACATACTGATCACTGTTACATGCCTGGAGAAAAGAAATAGAGAAAAGCAACAGATCAGAGATATGAGAAGAAAAGAAAATCATCTTCGTACCTTTATTTTGAAAAAAAAAAGTGATACCAAAGCCACAGAAACACATTACTACAGTGTTTGAATGATATTTACATAAATCTACACTTTTATCAAACAGATGGGGTCATTTTTATCCTTAAATAAATACAGGAAAGAATAATTTTTTTTTTCTAATATATAACATATCTAGATGTTTTTTTTGAAAATGAAAAAAAATGTAAGAATTTTCTTGATTGTGTAGAAAACTAGTTGGGATGTTTTTCTCCTAATTATTTTGCAGAAATTGCACTTCTTTAAAGCAAAATACAACTATAGTTTTAAATAATATGCAAATATAAAACTAGAGCATAATGTTCGGCCGGAGATGGTGAAACGTTTGATGAGCTGGGAGCCAGTTTCATAAGGTTGAAGCTGAAGGTGTGGGTCTGGATCTTTTAAACAGTGGAAGATTAATTAATTATTAGAAGATTCATTTTTCAACTGATTCAGCAGAAGCAGGAAGCTTCACCTCAGCTATTTTTCATAGCTCCCAAATGAAGCGTCAGACGTGCGTTAAACCTAAATCTAAAAGCAGGATTTGAAGGGCTTTTTCACTCGACTTGACCTTTTCACATCCATAGCAATCAGACATTTTCCCAGGTTACTCCTTCAGTGTGAAAGGGTGTAAGTGTTACTGAAAGATCCGATCAGAGTGTTAGCATGTCAGTAAAGACGCCGCTGACGCCCGAGTGATTTTCACACGTTCCTGCTGTCCTGTTCTTCTTCATGATAAAGGTCTCCCCTGGTGGGACATTAGTGACCTCCTGCTTGCCGGCCTAAAACGAACACACGCTCGTCTGTAAGCCATCCTGACAACACGTCTGTGCTAAAAGCCTTGTCAACACACCTGAGCTCCACCCAGTAAACAGCATTCCACTCAGGAGTGGGCAGTAAATCAAATCTGGCTCATAAGAGAGAGAGAGATCCTTAACAGGCTCGCTTGAGCCTCGTCACTCTTTACCTGGGAAAGATCAGGAGGAAAGCAGGAGACAACACCCACTCAGCACAAAAGCAGGTCGTCTCCTCTGTGTGCACATGCAGGGCAATGTTTGCCTCTGTGGTGACTGAGGTCAGGACATGAGAAAGCTGCAAGAGACAGTGGAGGTGTGGGAACAGCAGAGGTGTCTGCGTTATAAGGACGAGACTTTCGTTCTCCCCGGATGCATAAAATAGTCCCAACCTTTTACCGTCTCTAGTCACATAAACCAGCTGATACCGAACCAAAGAAGTGGACAACCGGCCCCAAAATTAGCAAAAGTACATCGTATACTTCCACGTGTGATCATGACGGTGGGGACCAGCATGACAGCGAGCTATTTGTTCAGCTCAAAGTTTCCCAGGTTGGAGCATGCCTGAACCTGCTCTGAACTCTGAAGACTGAGCCACAGACAGGCAGACAAACACACTCATCATCTCACACACGCAATCCTGGAAACAAGAAATTCTGTTACTCATCAAAATCAAGCAAATTACAATCCAGTCACAGAGGCATCGAATTTACAACTAATTTTACTAAAAAAAAAAAAATTTACTTTTACTTCTACATAGTAACTTAAAAAACCTAAAAACAAAAAGGATTAAGTCTTTGTTTTTAGTGTTTTACTAAATTCACTCCATTTATTCTTGGATTTTTCAATATTTTATATTTTTTTTAAACGGAAACAGATTAAACCTAACCTAAGTGCAGCATCAATGAGCAAATGTAAACATTTGAGCTATGAATGAATATCATTTCAGACTAAGGGAAACTTCAAGAAGTTCTCTTGGATTCAAGCATTCAGCTTCCATTGAAACACAAATTACATTTTACTCTCAAGTTTTCATTATATTTGTGTCAAACAGTTCTACCAAAAATGAAAATGAAATATTTTTATATCTTTTAAGTTAGCATGTAGCTCCTCCTGGTTGGTCCTGACACTAGTAACCAAAGTGATGGCTTTAGATTATCCATATGTTCTCCAGGTGCATGAATATCTCTTTATTGCATAAAGTGTTTAATAATCTGTTCCTTGTTGTTTAATGTTTGTTTGTAAAAATACTAATTATGCATCTAATGCAGCCTTTTTGCAAAAACAAATGCCCCTAATGCTGTTTCTTAAGGGAGCAACTTTTATACAGACTTTTAAAAAAATGGAGATGATGGAAAAATGAATAAATAAAGGGGGATAGATGAGAGGAGGTAAAAAAACGTAGGAGGTGGGTGACTTTCCCCCCTAACGTGCTCAAACAGACAGACACATGCTTTCTCTCAGCACTGTAGGCTGCTCCCATGGGAAAATCCTCCACCAATCTCAAAAGGCGGCGTCTCTTGGGTCACATGGTCTGACCAGCCAATCAGGACCTGTTAAACCGATTCAAACTGTGGTTAGTCAGGTAAGGGGCAGCGTGGGAACCGGTGGGAAGAGTATAAGAGGGGAGCGGAAATGATTCACCTCTGTTTCCTAAGAATAGCCCTTGATTTCTGTTTTCGTTTCAAATCATAATAGAGATAAAGAAAAAAAAATGCATCCTATATCTTAAATAGTTGAAGTCTGAAACATTTACTTCTTTTTCTTCTTTCTACAAATCCTAACTGCCCTTCCAAGAAAGCAAAAAACAAAACCTAAAAAATATAGGTTGTTCCCATGATACTGTGTCTGGAAAATTGTGCCACTGCTGATTCTTTGTGCTGATCAGACAGAAAATTCTGCTGCTGCTGTGAAATCAGTGAGATTTACAAGCTGTTCTGACACAGGCACCGTTTGTATTGTCCTGCAAAGATGGCACCCTTGGGAAGCATTTGTTGCTGCTTTATATGAGCAGAGAAGCACTAGAACTTTTAAAATAGAACTGCATTGTCAGCAGGGACAACAGCTTTTGGTGCTGTCTGCTGTAAGTGTCTTCTAGTTATGCAAAGGATCGTCTGCTTACTGGTATCAAACCATTAAAAGTCATTTTTAGGAGTTGGAACCTTTGGATTTAACACCAAAATGCAAATTAATAAACATAAAGAGAATTTCCTTTTTTTTCTTTTACTTCACAATCTGTCCAACCGCCTGCAACAAGTTGTGTCTGACCTCCTCTCAACTAAAACAGAAGTTAAAATAATATGAGTGTTTGTTATCATTACAAGTGAAAACTATAAAGTTTGATTATGATATTTGGTTTCTAATATTTTTTTTGATTTTGCTTTTTTAAACAGTTTGTATAAAATAAAGGCCCTGAGAGTTTTTGTTTTTTAAAACGACAGTGTCATGTGTTCAGGTGGTTTGCTGTTCTGTAAATGAAATGAATGCAGTTCTTTCCATTAACATTTCTCCTCTTTTAGTTTTTTTTTCTCCGTAAATGTCTCTGTAGAATCAGACAAAGGCGATCTGAGTAAAAACAAGTTGTAAGGATGCAATAAAAGGAATCAATAATCTTCAGCAAGTATTTGTAACAAATAGCAAAGGATTTTCTCAACCACACTGGACAAATTTTCACCTACTCTTCTGAATAAAATGGATTTAATTATTAAACCTGTCACAATCCGTGGTTTTCTATGTCATTTTTGAGCTTCTTGTTGTCTTTGTGCTCTCCATGTCATCCTGTCCTCCCTTGATTACCCCCAGGTGTGTCTCGTTTCCCTGATTTCCTCCCTGTGTATTTAATCCCCCTGTGTCTTCTGTTCTTCGTCGGGTCCTTGTCAGAGATCATCTGAGTTTGTTCTTTGCTCGCTGCCTCTCGTATGTCCAGTTGCTACCGGTGTTAAACCTCTGGGATTTCTGTTTAAGCCGTGCTGCCTGGTCTGAGGACTTTTTCTGTTGCTGTACTTTTGGATTTTTGCTCATTAAAACCCTCATTATTCACCACATCCTGGTTCCAGCCTCTGCCTCACCACCTCCACCACAACCACTTCATGACAAAACCCTTTCCAAAGGATTTGGAGCATGGACAGTTTTTTAAGATTTAAGTCTTTAATTTGACCAGGTTTTAACTCCTAATATTTCATTGCCATTGCCCTACATTGTACTTGAGTGCAAAGGTCATGAACTGATTTGGTGGGAAATCTTCCCAAGTTTTCAGTAAAGAGAACCCCTGGTTCAAGTGATAACAGTCGTGAAGATCAAATATTTGTTTTATTACTTAAGGAGAAATTTCAAACAAGGCTGTAAAATAGTAACAAAAGGTTGAAAGCCACTTTAGGTCATAGGAACTTCAATTAACCCCCAAAATTACTCCAGGAGTGCACTGGAGTAATTTTAATACAGGAGGTCACGGAAGAACGGTATAAAGCTTTAGCTGCTTATCTTATGAGAGTAATGGTCATTTTTCTTGCTTGTCAAATGAGAAAGATGACAAAATACTGATCAGAAAGCCTCTTAGTTTCCCACGAACATTTAGGGTTACTTCTGGGATAATTTTTTAGAGTACTTTTCATCTTACATGATCTTACACGTCATAATACACTTTTAAATAAGAGAAGAAAAATCAAGTACTTTGTAAGAAATCAGATCAGGGTATATACTGTATATTATAATGTTCACTCTGAATACTAAGCTCTTTTCAAAGTGTTTCCTCCACATGTGTAGTAGCCTGACGGTATATTTTAAATGGAGCAGGAAACTGAAGGAGATGGTGAAATGACTGTGTGAATACACTTAGCCTCCTAATGGTATCTGGCTTGTATCTCAGCCTGACAGTCTCAGTTAATTGCCAAATCTGTTAACTAATCATTACAACCTGACAGAAATCTAAACCTGGACCCAAGTGGAGCCTGTCTGGACTCGACATCACACACACCTTCCTCTGGCACACCTCACTCACGCACATGTACCTACAAACACTCAGATACTTATCAGGCAATTGGAGGATGTAAGAAATAAACAAGGAGCTCTTACAGAAAAAAAAAAAATTACACCATTCCCTGACTGATTCATGTACCCGTTCATCTAACCTGCAGTCATTTTGCTCTGGATGCTTCCAGGAAAACGAGCAACCAAAAGGCCCAAAGGAGCCAACCGAGCAACTACTTAAGATATTCTCAAGTTAAGAGAAGGCACTACAAATCAAACAAGTCTAAAACAAATTCAGCTGAGCCATTACTAAAAATAATTACTTAAATAACGTTATTTATGATTAAATATTATTTATGTTATGATTGTGTACACAAAGTAAAAACACAGATCCCCTTAAATAAAAAAAAAAATTGTCAGATCTAATGAGATCTAATTTACTCCCACACTAGTAATAGGATATAAAAGAAAATCCTTTACATTTATTTCTATCACATATAAAATTGCATAACCAAAGGATTCTTAGAATAATAAGGAGCCGACATCTAAAACTAGACAGCCTGCAGATTGACAGCTTTTTAAAAGTTAAGATAACTGCTTCTTTTTTTCATAGGACTTAAACTGAAACCTATAGAATTGCAATGTCATTGTAAAGTAAATACGTCACTCATATTTCGATTTTTTTTGAGGCAGCACGAAATATCTAAAAATATTTACTACTATATTTGACAAATTTCTTTTTAAAAAAACGTTTTTCGGGGCGTGCAGGTGGCGCAGTGGTTAGTGCGCACGACCCATGTACGAAGGCCTTAGTCCTCGACGCGGGCGACCCAGGTTCGAATCCGGCAGGTGGTCCTTTCCTGCATGTCTCTCCCCCTCTCTCATACCCCCTTTCCTGTCAGCCTACTGTCAGAAAAACGAGCCA
>JAUZNJ010029174.1:0-15591 GCA_034780135.1 Jordanella pulchra | reverse complement strand
TATATATATAACCGGAAAAATATGTTTTCCCATCATAATTATCAAATTTACGATGCTGTCAAAATACTGATTAAATGGTGGCTGCAAAAGAAGATTTTTTGTTGTCCTGATTTCTTACTTTTTACAAAGAGGTATGAGTATAGTACGTTTTCCCGTGTTTAGATTGTCATGTTGTTCTTTTTTTTTCTTGTTCATATTGTTTTTTGATTTATTTATTTTAAATGTTATACCTATATAATAAATTGATATAGCTATACATATGTATAAATATGCCTCCGTTAAGGGGTGTCGCATGTAAAGGCCTTTCTGCACGTGATGTATGGAAGACATATTAAGGCAGCAGACCTTTGACTCCCATCAGTGATATTATCTCATTATCCCTGTGAAAAACATATGACCTCAAGGATTCCAGTGAATAATCTGACATTTACGTGATTCTCGTTGTTTTTCACCTTCCCTCCAACCATGCGGCACGCAAAGCAAGCATCGCCCCTTTCCAAAAAACACACACGCACACACAAAAAACACCGTCCTATTAACCGCCCTGAATGGTGATTCAAAGAAGCTCAGATGGCCGCAGCAAGGTGGGAGGAATATTCATAGTTCTCGAGAAGATAACAGAGGGTAGGGAACAAGTGGCTGTGGGAGGGAGAGGGGGCTCAAGTAGAGGAAAGTCAAACCCACCCAGAGCTCTTTATACGTCACCGTTCACATCACAGATGTTCCCACAGACACTCAGCGTGGGCTGTGGACCGAGGCGTGTGGAGAGCCAGCATGGCTTATATTTATGAGGTCCTCATATATATTGGCTTTCTTGTGCGCATTGTGTTATGTAGGCCTGCTGTGTGCGTAAACCAAGACTTTTTTGTGCGCTGCAGTGATATTTAAAAGTCATGTTTTGTTTTGTTTTTCTTTTTTTTTCAGTGAGGAAATGTGCCATTTGAAGCTGCTGAATGCAAATAGATAATCTCAAATGATGTAAATCCCCGTTAAAAAAGAAAAGGTTATTTTACCCTAAAACAAAAAGGCAGAAAAAGAAAAAACTAGCGTGGGTGAGCCCGGTGCTGTTTCCACATCCATAGCGGAAAAAACAGGACTTGTTATTGATGGAAATCAGGCTATATATAGGCTATTTAAATGCGTATCGGATGAAAAGGACTAAAAGTCTTGTTCTCCAAAACACCGTGAGGTGAGAGCGCTCAGAAACCACAGCCTTTCCTCACAGACTCCTTTGAAGTGGTTTTCGTGAGTTTTTAACATCTCAGATCAGTTGGCTTGTTTACTTGAAAGTGCACCTACTGCTTTTACAGGAGAGGAATCCCCCTGAGCTTTTCCTGCGTTAGGGCCACTTTCTGCAGGGTTGCTGTCTCTGAGTCAAGGGTCAGCCTGGTAAATGAACCACTTGTTCTGACACTGTGACAAAATGTTGCCTGGGGTTTACTGGGTCCCATTTAACACTTTTAATAGCTGTTTGTGATATTGTGAAATCCTCCTAATTTAAAACAGAAATGCGCAGGCTTGGATATATGCCTGGATAAGCCCATTTTATAGCAACAGGCAAGCTCGAGTTGGCTTATTTCTGATATTTGATCCCTATTTTCAGTTTAAAAAAAATGTAAATGTCCCATTTAAACTGCAAGCTGTCCTGGAGTGGATATGGGTCAAGCATAGTGTACTATCCATAATGTCGTCTTCTCTAAGCTAGGCTGACATTAGTAGCTGCCCAAATAAGGAAAGAAAAATAGTTTGTCCCCATGAGATAAAAACTTATAAAAATGAGTCAGCAGGAAGTTTTTAACTGTAAAAGTGTTGTCCACATCATGTGGAGTTGTGGACAATAACAGACACATTTGGGTGTTGAAATCATACAATTAAAAGAAAAAACATATAGTGAGAATACATTCAGGTAATTACTTTAATGTCCGTAAGCTGATGGTTTTTTTCTTTCCTTTTTTGCTCATTTAGATAAATTTATAGTCAGAAAAGACAAAGCTGACAAATTTTAGCTCAATGGAAATGAGAATGATGTACATTCATGGGGGTTACCTGACTGCAAAATGAAGAACTTATGAAGAACGCATCCAAACCATAGAACAGATGCCAAATACCCAGCCACAAAAATGTCAAAAACACATTTTATATTAACATATTGCATTTTTTACACATGCATAAACATTGGCATCCTTGTCCACCCACTGTTCGCTTAATTCCTGCATCTGGAACGTTATGCAGACCTGGAAAGGAAATGTTTATAAAATCTGGACTTTAAAACTTCCTCCTCCTGTTGTGACCTCTGGTTTCCGCATATATTTGGTCAGTGATGCGTCCAACTGGAATGCCACGCATGGCAGCGCGCAAACACCGGACGCCCACTCGCGCCTACTCCCGTGCCAAAGCCCGCGTGGCATATTGAGACGCCCCCGGCATTCCTGGAGCCACTGTCACTTCCCCTCCACAAAAAAAAAAAAAAAAAAACTGAATTACACATTAACTACATCTTTAACTTAATTAACCTTTGACTGTCAACCTGAAACCCAACTATTTTCACCAATGCCCTATAGAAATGTATAAATCATAATCAAGCATTCTAGTTTGTAACATTAAAGTCACATTAAAGATACATTCTAATAATACGTATTTTATTATTTTGATAGCAAATTCTACTTATCTCATAATAATTTGAAGTTGTCTAGAGCCACCAGAGACTATAAGGCTGATTTGTTACAAGTACATAAACCAGCTCAGCAAGGGGTAATGCAAGAAAAGAGGTTAAAAATGGATCATGTAAACCTGTAGGGGATTACAAAGGCCAGACTGTTGGTTTAACTGTTGCAATGTAGCTGCAGTTAAACTAATTGTAAACAAACAGAAATATTTAGTCCAACCTAGAAACTTTCTTAACTTCATGTTGGTTATAACAGTTCTATAATCCAGCTATCCATCCATCACCCTCTGCTTATTTAATGGGGAGTTGCAGAGGTAAAAACCCCAGACACCCTGGAAGATCATATAGGTAATCCCAGGCCAGGTAGGATATATAGTCCATTTATGGGTCTTCCTTAGGATCCCTCTCAAAAAAGGGGAAACTGCTAGATCAAAGTGACTCTTTCAGTGACAAGAAGCAGCAGCTTTAGCTTCAGCTACTGAATACTTGTATTCAGGATCTTGCTCCATTCTGCAAAATGATATCATTTTGTAATGCAGCATGGGCTGAAAACTAGACACCACAAATAACCAAATTGAATTTTTTGTTACCAAAATATTGCCAAAACAATTCTGAGAACTGTTTACAACCTAATGGGATTAATGTAAAGGTTTCTATTTTTAGCTAAATAATACCCTTTGAGATCCATTAGTTGAAGTTTCCTATAATTCCGGTTTTGTTGTTTAATTTTATTTCATTCCTATCAACATAGAAGTGCAACCCAGATAAAATATTAATTGGTAAACTATTGAACTGAACAAGTACATTTAAAGAATGAGGAAGCAGGAGTGATCTGTGTTTTTCAGCTGTTAAACTAGTAATTTCAAGTTAAAGTGTAATAAAAGTTATACAACATAATTATTGGGTAATTTATTTTTTTATATGGATTGGTGAACTTTTTTCCTTAGAATACGCTGTATAAGGTTATACTTAAACTTAAAACAGTTTCTCTGTACTTTGTCCTGGTTTGAGTTTAAGTGTTCCACAATAAGGAGGAAACTTGATCCTCTTATCTTTTCATTATACGGAGGGAGTGGGGTGGAACCGGTTTGTATTACCTGGGCGGGGGTTCCCAGAAATCCTCCCTTATGACGAAATATACACCAACATACCCATATATGGGCATGCCCGTGCGTAATTAGGAAAGGCCAATACGTAGGGTACGTTCTGTGCGTAAAAAAAAAAAAAATCTGCTTGCATAAGCTGTAGCTACTGTAGGTTTTAGCGAGGAGGCAGGCAAATAAAACTTTTTTTCGGTCCTCTTTACTTTCTTTTAGAAAAGATCACTCAACTCGTTTTTCTTTCATTTTAAAAGACAATTTACTTAAATACACATCACAAATCATAAAAAAAGACAATGTAAACATTGGACAAAAGTTTGTCTGGATCAACCGGGCAAACAAAATAATTTACACAAAGAATAAATTGCAGCATTGCATGACATTATCAGTTGCAAAAAGTACAAAGTAGTACAATAGCATTTCCCATTTTCTACCATTAGTAAACCCGACTTGTGGGCTGATGCCCGCTGTGTTGCTCAGTGTCTGCTCAAGCTGGATGCTGAAACGGTTGAATGGTCCTTTGAGCGGTGACCAGCATCCGGAAGTACCATTTCAGTCAGTCGTTTTCATCCCTAAACAGAGCTGTCAAGAATCGGCTCTGTGAAGCTGGCCGCACATCCAGGTCTGTGCTCACAGACATTGTCTCCAGTGTTTTCACTTTTCAGTCATTTAACAGTCTGTGTCCCTAAAACGCCTCAAGTTTGCTGGTCAGCATCAGCTGACAGCCGCTGCTCACGTGCGTTAGGACCTTCTGTTTGAGCTGGGCCACCTGGTCCCGCAGTACCGACGCTGTGTTGGACAGCCCCGCGTTGTCGTTCTTCAGAACCTTCACCTTCTCCTCCAGCCGAGCGATGCGCTCCAGTTTGCGCCGCCTGCATTTAGTGGCGGCCAGTCGGTTTCGCAGCCGCTTGCGCTCCGCCTTTATGCGCTCCTGGGTCTCCAAGTCGATGGGTGACATCGGAGGCGAACCGTCGCTGCTGAGCAAATCCGGCACCGTTTGAGGCTCTTCCTTCAGGGCGACCAGCCGCTGCGGGTGCATCCCGGAGCCCGGGAGGGTGTGCTGAAAGTGGTGTGCGCCGGGCGCTGATGTCTGCGTGTGGTTCTGCTGGTGGGGCGGCAGGTAGCTGATGGTGGCGGTGGGGTAGCTGGACGCGGAAGACAGGCTTGTGTTCGGGCAGTAGGCGTTCAGCGTTGTGTAGATTGGAGCTTCGGGCTGCAGCGCGGAGCCGAAGACGCTAGAGGCCGCCGCCGAACATGTAGTAACCCCGCCGGCTCCGATGGACACGTTAGGAGGGGGCATCTGGTTCATCTTGTGGAGCTCGTCCAGCGCCTTCACGAAGCCTTCTGCGAACCCCTCCTGCTCATCGGTGATACCCCGATTGTAGAAGTACTGTCCCGGCGTGGGACTGGTGATCACCCCGTTACTGTTTTGGATGATGAGCCTCTCCAGTTCGGGGGAGGCGAGCTTCAGGGAGCCCACGTCCGGCTGCCCCCCTTGGTACGGGTCCGCCTCGGCCCTCAGCTGAGATTTCAGGCTGCGGTAGGGCTCTGTCAAGTTCAAATTCATATTCTGCTTTAGCACCTTATAGTCGTGCATGGCTGCATCTGAGTGGCCGTAAGCCGGCAGAAAAGAGTCGTCATGATAAAAAGGCTGTTCCATCTTTGTTGACATAAAGTCGTACGGAGAACAAGAAAAAAGGGTGGAAGCTTACCGGCTGCTTCTAGAAAATCAGTCTCTATATAATAATAAACAAAACTCAATATCAGCGCAGAGCATGCATCAATTATGGCGTATGTGCCGACAGTCTCTCCAAAACGTTTTGCTTTCTTTCTGTTTTCTTTGGATAAAAGAAAATGTCCAACAAATCTCTCTAGTTCAAAAGTCGGCAGGTAGAAGTGTTTGGATGTTCCTTCAGATCTGGTTGCGGTTTCCACACTCCTGTGAAGTTCTCCTCGCTCCTAAAAGCTCTCCTTACTGTTGATCACAGAGGTGTGTCGGCCCCAGCCAGTGAAAGCCCTTATATATACCTACAACACAGCCACATGTTTCAGGGAGCGCTCTTATTGGTCCAGGCTGCTCCGTCTGCGCTCCACGTCACTGCGTCGTCGAGTGACGCCAATGCCGGGAAGAGGCGCCTGTAAATAAGCCTGTAGGCTAGAGAGCGCACAGAGGAGGGATGGCAACGGAGAGTCACAAAAAGCAGCAACCAAACGCACCCCAACCACGCACTGTATTCTGCGCCCATACAGTCTAAATACATCATTTTCTAGATAAGCGAGGTTATGAGAAAAACTCTTCAATTTGTTTTCATCTCTCTCACTCGTTCATCCATTCATTCGTTTTTTTGTCACACTACTGATGAAATTGCCGTTTTTTCCTCTAATCTGATTGAGATTTAAAATATACATATACACTACTCAGGTTATTTAAAATGTTTGATATAAAACATCCAGAAAAGGTTGAGATGTTTGTTTTTTTATTGTGAGCCTTACTGTAGAGGAAGTCGGTGACCCTTATTTGGGCATGATGACGTTTTGTTCCTCCAGAAGGACAACCAGAAAGCCACTCCCCCTTTAGGCTTCTCTCCAGCAGCATTCCTTCTCCTGTGTAAACTTAATCCGTGCGGTGGGAAGCTGGGGACTTTCTACCCCAGAAAAGGAGAGCAAATTAGCTCAGGATTGGTACATCCAGGAATCAGCTGCCATAAAGTTATTTGTTCAGACAGATATTACAATTTGAGAGTATGTTTTAAACTGAAGAATGAAGCAGACTGTTTATCAAACTTCTGCTTGAGGCCTAAAAAAACATAAAGAAAAAACGGTCTGTGATCAGTTACAGAACAAACAACTCCTGTTTGTATACTGACAGATTGGCGAGATACTGCCGATGTTGGGCACGCCGCCTGGTCGGTTTACCACTTTGATCAGGGACAGGAAAGACAGGAAATATCTTCCAACACAAGCCCTGTCAGTTGTTTTCAACCCCAAGATTCATGTTCGTCTAATTTCCCCTTTGATCCTTAAAGCTGGTTTCACAATAAAACTCGCCTCTCAACTAGTGATAAAGGTCAAGAGCTTGTGGGAGCACAGAGTAAGGAAACATGATTCCTCACTTGTGCACCTGTCTGCTTGCTTTTTTTCTTTTTGTTTTTTAAAGGGCACCTTAGTCTTCTGTTTGTACTTTTTCCAACAACCAAACAAGCAGGCTCAAGTGCACTCACCGCAGCATCCCGTCTGCGCCAGAACAACATCAGGTACTGCATAGTTATGAAGTGGAAATAAGATAACATCTTTCTTTTAAACATAAAATCTTTCAGAAGCAAATAAACTTGATTTCACTTTAATTACAGCTCTCAGTCAAAAAGACTTTCATTAGAGCATGTAAGAAAAAAAATCACCAATATCTTAAAATGGTATGCATCTGCATTCGGCCTCTTTTTTACTTTGACAACCTTAAATAAAACCCAGCGCGATCGGTTTCTTTGTAAGTCCCAGAGTACATTACATAACAAGTTATCTATAGGTTAGCTATCTATAGGTTATCAGCGTTCGACTATAAAACAATATTCTGGGTGTTGACTGTCCCATGGAGCACTGCTCTATGCTAAGAGGCCACTGTTAACTCAGGAGCTGCACATTTATCAACCTCACAAATCTGGCATTTATGGTAGGCTGACAAGAGGAAAGCCATTGTTGAAGAAAGTCTTAAGAGTCCCTGATGGTGAAGTTGTTTAAGTCATTGACCCTGGTTTGTCAAGAAGGGCAAAGATCACTTGGTGTAAAAACTCTACCTAGTCTTTGAGAAAGTTGTAATGACTTGCTTTGGTGATCGTATCAGTGTAAAAAAAAAAACTCGTAAATGTTTTGCCAAACGCCACAACCGGAAGGGAGGGAGAAAAAAAACTTGACAATTTTGTAAAAAGGTTTCAATGTAGTTTTTTTTTTAAATACATATTTAACAAAAAATGAAGTCATAGAATGATATGGAGTCTATGTTTGTATATTACAGGAATGTAGGGGAATGTTTGAAAGAGAAGCTAAATTTTCCTGCCTATTTCAAAAACACTTTTGAAAACAGCAGATCACCTTGAAATCTTTATACATTACAGTGAAAAACGGCGATGGTAGTATGATGCTGAGAGTATTTTCTTACCCGCAGAGATTAAATGCTGCAGCAAAGGTTTATGTCTCAGTCAGAAGGACTGTGGGAGATTTTAATGCAAAGCACAGTCATGCTTTGTGAAGTTCAAACATAAATTCAATTGGTAAGCTCTGGCGAGTGGTGCAAGATTGTAAACAGATATTGATCATTGACTTTTAGAAAAAAGCTATTTCACCACCAAGCGTTTTCCAGATGTTCTCTGATGGGGGCGTGTAAATGAAAACCTTAAGACAGTGACTATTTATTCTCATGTTGCTGAAACGCTTCAGAATCCCATGCCTGATCCTAATTCTCTTATCTCAGGGAATTCTCTGTTATTCAGACAAACTTTTTCACCCAGATTTTTTTCTCAGTATCCATGGGAGTGCACATAAACAGAGAAAAACAACAGTTCCAGGCAGCGTTGAGACTCCACTTTGCCACCTCCCCTATAAATTGTACTCAGTGTGCAGCTGTCTGTCTCTGATGCTCGGCTTGGTTTGGGGTTTGCTCTGAGCTGCGGTTCGAGGTACACCACAGTCCCAGCGACATTTTGGCACAGGCCAAAAGCTTAGGGTCCCGGGTGGCGGGTGTTTACGGGAACACTCGTGAGATGGCACCATGCCCATCCCAGCCAAATGTTGGTGAAAGACAGAGGGTTTACTTAAAGGGGGGAATTGCACGGCTTTATGCCGAAACATCTTGTTGTTGCCTAGAAATATCTCTATTAATCAGACATTTAATTATTAAACATAAAACACGATTAAAGGCAGATTTAGCCTGGAACAGCGAGGTGGTGGATACTTTAACACCTCAGTTATAAGGTTACAGCTTAAAAAAACCAACTTAAAACTGTCTGCCGTCTTAGTCAGATCTTGATTAGTCACATCTCTGTTTAGTCTGTTTAGATTTAGAGTTCTCTCCTGTACGGTTCAGAAATTCCTTTGTCTGACTTCTGCTTTTTTACACAAGGTATAAAAACTCCTGTAGGATATATAGAGCTGGCTGCCTTTTAACGTTTTTGTTTAGTTTTTTTTGTTGTTGTTTTTTGGGGGGCAGTAATTTTTTTAGAGTTTCAGGGTAGTGGGAGCTGCTTGGGTAAAACACAGAGGTTTAACAGTCAGGATCACATGGATGTGTGCCAAAACCCAGCGGAGTGTTACCTGTTTTGATTCTTCGGGTGAGTTTGGGAAAGGCAGGGCCTAAGGGTGGATGGAAGCTGTTTACCGTAAGATTAGGAAACATCTTTGTGTGTACGGGTGAGTGTGTGTGAACAATGTATAACCAAGGGTGGAGTATGATCATGTTGTTTTTTCTTTTTACCACATTCTGGACATCTGCAAGAAGGGAGGAGATAAGAAAGATAAACAACTACTCTGTGGAAAATGTTATCTGTAGTCTTCCTCACGTCTTATTGGAATGCATTTATTGTGCTTGGACAAATGCTCATGCTGCCTAAACCTTTTCACAGTTTGTCATATTACAGCTCCCGAAAAGCAGTATAATTTACTGGTATTTAAAGGGGGTGAAAAAATAAAGTGGGACCAAAAGTTATAAATGTGATTGGAATAAAAAATAAATAATATGAAATGCATTCTTCCTCTTTTCTCCTCTTTTTCTCTGACACCATTTTTCATAAAAGCCAGCGGAAGCGGGAAGTAATCAATCTAAAATGTCAATAATATGGATGGCAAGTTGGTATTAGTATCAGATCAGTACTATTGTGTTGATATTGATACTTTGGTTTTAGATTCATTCTCACACAATGGCTGTTTGGTCTTGAAGGTAAAAAGCTTACCCACAACCATCTCCTTCCTCCCTGCTTTTCTTGACTACTCTTTGAATTTTTCAAAATCCAAAAATAACTCCAGTCATGTGTAGAAACTTTTATTTTTATGTTATTGCAGTTGCTCAGCTCTTTACCACAATCCTTTTTATTTGCTCTCAAATTATGTCTAGAACTCTTTATTTTTTATTTAAGACAAATGCACATAAGTTTGTTTTGTTTTTCTGTTGTTTCTGTTTATCAGATCAATATCTGTTTATCAGATCAATATTGTGTTATTGAAGTAGTCTCCTAAAAACTCCAAGAGAAACATGACACAATTATAACTAATATCAACCAAATCTGAATTGAAACAAAAAAAAAACATTTAATAACAATTCAAAATAGACATTTATAATGGATAACTAATGAAGCAGATGAAGAGATTCAGTACTATTTACATTTGCCACTTTGTATGTTAGGATGAGAAAAATGTTTGCAAAGGTGCTAAATGCTGTGTGCAAATGCTACCCTGAACACATCACCTCTTCTGTGGAGATGCACTTTCTACTGAAGGTAAGAATCTGTGGCAACAGCTTTAAACTGCTGTTGGATGGAGATGCCCTCCATCCAGTCTACGTCAGATACTCTGTAAAATAAAAACTTTCTAATCAAAGTGTTGGATTGGATACAAATAAACCTCACATTATTCAGACTTTTATCTGCAGAAACTGTTTAATTTATAATGATTCTGCTTGCTACCACTGTAATTTGTTTGTTTGTAATATACCATGTATTGAAGTCTGTGAAAAATTAAAAAGATCATATTCATGGGTTTTATTTATATGACAGTAGTGTTAAACTCAGATCGAGGCTCTTTTTCTCCATTTTGGTGAAATCCCCTTATTTTCAATCCCCTGCATCCTCTGTTTTCAGCAAAGAAGATAATAAGGTGCTTATGCTGAGGATTGCACTCCCCTCACCTCCTCTGAAACCATCCCATTGTTCCTCACCACCTCTGCACAGCTCTCTTTTTGTCAGAGCACTGGAAGGGGGACTGCAGCCTACTTGTCGTCTGCCTCTCCACAACGCAGTGCCCTTTCTGCTTCTATCTGTGTGACTCAGAGCAGCTTGGCCACTGTGGAGCGTGTGTGCGTGTGTGTGTGCATCGGGGGTAGTCAAGCAGAGGTCAAAGCCTGAAGCTTCAGAGTCTTTCCCCCTGACCTTCACAACTCCTGCTTGGCGCCCACTCAGCAGAAACGGGTCAGAGGTTAGCACAGCGGGAGCGAGTGGGCACGCGGAGAAGACACAGGCCAGCTCGGTCAGATGAGGTTTGTTTGAGACGCGCTCTCTTGACAAAGCGGCTGACTCCTTCGTTTGGACATAATGGGGCCTCTCATCCATGGCGTTGCTGTTCTCCTTTGTGACCGTGGTCACTTCATTGCAAAGTCTATTAATAGAAAGATCCATCATAGGGAACTCATCATCTCTCTTGTGAACAGATCACATGATGACATGTTGATGTTTTTCCTCCTCTCTACCCTGTCTATTCCACATGCCCACAGTTAATATACATTTCAACTTCTCACTCAGTCATCTTTACAAAATAGTTCAAGGCTTTTTAGTAAATGGTAAAATGGATATAAATTTGACATATTCCAGGAAGTATAGAAAACAGTTCAATTTAATCTGCTCTGGTCAGATGATCCCAAAATCCAACTTTTCTAGCTGAAATATAAAACTAAACCAACTTTGCTGTCTGCTCCAGGGTGGTGACAGATTTATGCTTCTTCAGAAGGGTCAGGAAATCTGGACAGTGCCTCTGCTTAGATGAAGAAGTCTGCTATCAGCCTGTGTAGCTAATCCTTTGCCTTCTCAAAGCCTGCCATCAGCCAATTAAAGCCTGCCGCTAGCCATTTCAACCTGTTACCAGTCTGTTTAGCCATCAACTGCCTTCTCAAAGCCTGCCATCAGCCTGTTCAGCAGTTCCCAGCCTTTCCAGTCTGAAACCACCTCACCACAGTATTCAATAAACTTTTTAAGTATCCGGTGAAGCTGATATTCTACCTACAATAGGAGCTGCAAACCTGTTACAGGTTGCATAATAAAATAAAAGCAAAAATTGAAGTGAAGTGAACTGAACGAAAGCTTGGTTCAGTTAAAGGTTATGCGATTAGCATCCAGTGGTCAAATATAATCCAGTTTTTTACTTTCATTACAAGTAAAATATTTTAAATAATTTTACTGATTGGTCTTATCAACATTCCTGCATAGTTTTCGTGTCAAATTTCCAGGCTTTTACTTTTTTGTTCTCTGTCCTTTACAACCATTGGAATATAGAAATTAGAAAGCTTCCCTATGAATTTCTTGGAGACGTTTAAGGGATGAAAGGAAGTTGGTCAGCCTGAAAGAAGGAAACAACAAAGGAAGGAAGAAAAGAAAAGACTCATTACCTGTTCTTATCTCTTATCTCATCAGGGTCACTCACTGGTCATCATGACCAACAGGTGGAGAGCAGTTCTTGTGCAAACTCTGCCCTCTGATGAGATCTCAACTTTATGACCTTTACCCTCCCCTCTTATGTTCCTGTTAATTGTCACTTTGTTGTCACACAGCAAAATGAGTAAGCGCCTACCAGGAAATGCTATCTTAGTACACCCTTCACTTTCTCTGTTTCGTCAATTTCTTTTCAGAGAGCTGTTTTAAAACTGCAGCTGTTGAGTGGAAGGACAAGTATGATTGAGTTAGAGGAGAAAATCTCACCATAATCTTTGCAAACCTCCAAGCAATTACTGTAAACGAACAAATGTCATAGCAAATATATTTAGATCTATGTGCATCATCTTCTAAAGTAGCTCAACTTTTGTATGGGCCTTGTTCACTTTTCTAACCACGTAATAAAGTAACTAGACCACCTTCCTAAACCTCTTGCAGGATCAAGTTTTAATCTTCCCTCTTGTATTTATGCAACAGAAGCAGAAATATATATACAGTATAAAACCAGGCACAAACAAAGCACTGCATGATTGCAAAGTAGAAAAAATATACATAGTTGTCAATTTTACCTGGCATTTTGCTTAGCTCTATTCGCTTTACTGTCCTCTTTGTCTCAAGGAGCACTCTTCATTCAAACTGTTTTAATTAAGCTCCATTAAAAGGTTTTAGAACATCAGCATGGTTAAGGTCATGCCACAGCATCTCTACTTTAAGCACAGACTTTGACAAGACCACTTTAAAATCCTTTTTTTTTTTTTTATCCAAGCAGCGATTAACTTACTGGTACTCACTGGTCTCTAAATTCATTAAAGTCCAGAAGCAGCAAAGTAGTCCCAGACCATCACTCTACCACCACCATGTTTGCCTGTAAGACATACGCCTGTGTTACTTTAGGGCAAAAAACACTTTTACTCTCAATGGAGGCCATTTTTACATATCGCATACTGCTCAATCACATAGTGCTGAATCAGGAACAATGGTTTTAACTCTGAAAAATGACTCCCGGCATACAGAAGTTTAGAGATAGTTCTGTGTTCTTTTGTAATTTCCTTGATGTGTTGTTTATGTTTCCCTCTGATTTTTTTGTAAGCTAGTCACTCCTGAGGGTCTCTGCTGTTCCCTTTCTCATTTCTCGCAAAGTCCTAAAAATAGCCTTGTTATCTTTTCCAATCTGATAAATGTCAGTGATTTTATTTCTTTGTTGTTATACAGATCTTTTATCCTTCTCCATGGTGTCTAACTGGTTCTTTTCAAGTGGTTTCTTAATTCTTCCTTTTGGCAGTAATGCGTTCCGAAAGTTTGAGTAAAACAAAATTTGGTTAACAATACTAAGTTCTAATCTAACAAGTACTATATTTTCAAGCAGTGCCAGGTCAGCTTGGTTTGCTTTTAATCAACAAGATCATAATTTTAAAACTACAGTTTTTTAAACTTGTATCTAAAACATAGTGAGACAACAAAGCAAAAAGCAGATTAAATCAGTAGAGTTGTAAAAAAAAACTTTTCACCATACTGTAAATGTGACATTAATGATGTTTGCATGGCAGTAAAAATAACCCTAAAGGTAAAGCAAGATAAACTGAAGCTGATCTTACATGTGTAGATAGTTGGAGGGAAACCAGCTGCACACACACCCATACCCGAGGCACAAGCCCAAATGAGTTGTAAACCTGTTTGCCATATCTTGCTAAAATGCTTGAACTTTGGTGAGATCTATCTTCGTCAACTCTAAAACAATTAAGGTTTCAGTTATTTACTTTATACGGAGAAGCTCCATTAACAAGGCAGCACTGTAGATTAAAAGGGACATTTTGCCCAATCCCCAATCTTTTAAAGACTGACTTAAAATCAATGTTGAGCATGGAGGGGTGTTAAGACCTTATATGTACGTCATGCATACTTCACCAAAAGGCCTTGGAGATCTCCTTGACCTGTTCCCCTTTCTATTGGCTCAGTGAACCTGAAGCAGCCTGCGGGAGCTGTGAGTCAGGCTCCGACCTGTGGGGCAGTAATGTTGGCTTTAAGTCTGTCAAAAGTGGGGATCATCAATGTTCAGGCCTTAGGTCAACATAATTTAAAACACCCTTGCAATGTCCTCCCTCGTTCTTCCTATTTTTTTTTTTTTTTTTTTTTTTGTTTATAACAGAAATTGAAAACCAAGTTAATGAATGCAAAAAAAGCCTTTAATGTAATTAAAAGTCAGAGAGCCTGTAGCACAAGAAGACATTTACAGAAAGAGGACAGGGAGGGCAAGGGAGGGGCAGGCCGCAGATCAAGTTCATCTGTGGATCTCTGGGGAAGATGCCAGATATTCAGGACTGCTGACATTTTATCCTCATAATCTTGAAGTGGCGCAGAAGAAATACGGCTCGGATTCCTCTTATTCAAAAAGTCTGCGGCACATTTGAACTCAGCATGCTCTGTGTCTGCCAAATTACATCAGATCTTTCTTTGAGTGGGTCTCCTCAGCTATGGCTTGGCTCAAGCAGACAGCCGCAGCTCAGAAGTGTGTTTGCTTTTGCTTCTTCATCTGCCACATGGTCCAAACATTTTGGTTTTGGCTTTTCTCAAAACAATAAAAAAAATGTCTCAAGAGAACAGCCCCTTTAGCCTACGAGGAGCTCATAAGCTGCTTTGGTTTTGTGTTATATAAATCATCAACGCAATCAGGAATCCCTCTTTCATTGTTTTTTTTTTTCTTTATACCAGCATACTGGAAAACAGCTGCTCTGAATTGTATCTTGAATGTCTGTGTGGGAATAATCATGTTTGCTTTGAAAAACTCCGGTTTCCACATCGGCATGTCAGCATTTGTTTCTAGTCTGTGTTGAGTCTCATCCTCGGTGTCTGCTCCACTTCCTGGTGTCCCTCCTTGTCTGAAACCAAACAGATGAAATATTTTAGATCCAGACATCAAGTCATCATAGCAGTGCTAAAGTAAGACCAGGGAATCCCTTTTTTTAATGTCTCTCTTTTTGTATTTGGAAGTCTTACTTACAAGGCAATTACAATCCAGCAACGCAAAATTGAAATATTTGGAATTTTGTCGAAAGGTCTTGGTCATTTTTGGCTGAATACATGAGGGCTGTTTTCACCCTTGTAGCCTCATATAGGTTTCTTCCAGCCTTACCAATGTATTTTATGTACCTTTAACTCCTTAAACGGTCTTTCTGTGTCCACCTTGGCTCACTGAACTGATGATGCATAGGATTATGTTGAGATAGCCTAAATAAAGCAAATTTGATTTGTAGTATGATCAGCTGTTGTGTCCCGGAAGGTTTACAATTGCCCAACTCTTCTGCAGCCTCTGACAATTTTTCTTTCAGGTTTTCCCGACCAGTGATTTTGACCTTTCTTTCTTTCTTTCTTTCTTTCTTTCTTTCTTTCTTTCTTTCTTTCTTTCTTTCTTTCTTTCTTTCTTTCT
>JAUZNJ010029173.1:0-15591 GCA_034780135.1 Jordanella pulchra | reverse complement strand
TCCCGTCATCAACCCGGAAGACTGATTATCAATAAACTGTCAAACGCACCTCGCTGTCTGGTATTTCTCTCTGGGTCTGCTAAATTCTCTAACCCGTTACAGTCAGATTAAATAATGCTACTTTCCTTTCCTGTTGTACTTACATTGCAGTGTCCATATAATTTTTAAAACTCCCTGCATAATTATAATAAAGCAATTTATATATATAAAACAAGCAGATCACTATGGTGATAGCCCTACTGCTCCACTTGTGAAAGCAAAATCTGTTGTCGTCAAGACAATTATTCTTGTTACCACATCGCCAGACAGGACACTATGGAAAAAAAAGAGTGAGCTGAGCAAAAAGGCAAAGCTCTAGATTTACCTGTCGGTCTACGTTTCTACCTTCACCTACGGTCATGAAATCATGAACCTCGGTTCCGACCCCTACTCTGGACTTTCCTCCCAACCACCCTGAGGTCAGTCATCTATTAAATCTGATAAGCATTGTGAAATTCTATGCTCGACACTCACCTCATTAGCTCCCTCCAGAAGAACCGGTTCCCATGGCTGGTTCCCGCTGCCGTCCCTGTTCCCAAACTCCTTAGATAAACTGTTAAACTGCTATCTGTTGTCGGCTCAAATTCTGGGTCCACAAATTCACACATCCGTAACACAGACTCCTAAAACCCCCTTCTTCCTTTTTTTATTTTTATTTACTTGTTAGTTTTGTAGTGATTATTAGCTAATAAAGGTACCATTGTTTTATCTGTGGTCTTGTGGTTGTTTTATACAGTGAACGATTTATCATAGGCCAGATTGATTGTTTTTGGTTGACAATTGAATGAACAGAGACACTTTCTTGGTTGGTGATTGATAACTCTGCTGATAATCATAGTCTAAATTACTAAATTGGTGAAACATAACTAGATTTAAACAAGCAAATCTAGGTGCCCCATTTTGAGTTGAAGGCTAAGAACCCTGGTATTAAGCAGATTACATTTAAAATAATTTAACTAATAATCAAATATTTATTTTACCATAGATTTTGAATGACCTATTAATTAGCTACAACTTCCAGTTGTAGTTACTTAATATAATCATAATCTTCTGGTAAAGTATCACAACAAGAAGAAATTTTTGTATCGTGCTGTTCTAAGGGCGTTCTGTGTGGTTAGCTAGATGTTCTGCTGCAGATAGAAAACTCTCCAGAGAATCATTAAGACAACATAAAAAAAAATGCTATGGCATGCTCCCTCTTCTCAGCCACTGCAAACAGGTGTCTGTTTTCAAGAGCAACATCCTTATTGACCATACACATGCTTAGTTTGAACATCTGTTTGAACTCCTGCAGGAACTATGCAGATAGCAAGACTGGTGACGCAACAGGCTCCCTCATAAGGACCCATGCTGGAAGGAGAAACAGAGAATGTGGCAGTGTTTGGCTGGCCCACTTAAAGCGATCACGTTCGTCTGGCAGCAAACCAGTTAATCTGGGACATTGTACATGCCGGATTCACACAGCTCCACAGCTATCTTGTCTTGAGTGTGGGAGAAGAATTGTAGCAGTGGAGACCGATTTTAGAGGGCAGAATGACCAGTCTTAAACCCCAGAACAATGTCTGCTGCCACTCCTCCAAAGCTTGGTGTGAGCCCTTCTCAGCCACTAGACTCGTACTAAAACAGTCATTTTGTAACAGGGATATATTGAGGACCGAAAATTCGAGCCAGACAAGGAGAGAAAAGTTTAACAGTTTATTTATGTGAATTTTCTGAACCAGAGCGACAGCGGGGATCGACCACAGCGGTTGGTAAATCTGTAGTGAGATAGTAATTGTGAATGTCCAGCTCTGAACAACAGAAAGTTTGATGTGATATGAACTGACTGACCTCAGAGGTTTTTGGAGGATTGCCCAGAGGAACCAATCGAGAACCAGGTTGTGGAGGTTGCGGCTGTCTGACGAGGAAGCCGTACTCAGGTGAGTAGAGCGTTCCAATTCCTTAAGAGAACAGGCTTTTCTCGTGGTCAGGGCGGAAGGCAGAGTAGAGGTCGGCAACAGTAGATCAGAGGTCCGAAGAATATTCAGTCCGTAATCCAGAATCAGAGTAACTAGGAGGCAGGAGTCAGAACCAGAAGACACATGAACAGAGCCGACAGGGAAACAGGCAAAAGACAAGGTTTTGAAAGGGAACAGGTCGTAACAGGCAGGCAGGCAGAAAAGGGTGCTGGAACATTCTCACCATGGGGCTCGAAAAATCTGGCGTCAGTCTCTGGTCTGAGAAGTGGTTATAAAGGCAGATGTGCAGGTGTAGCTGATGAGAGGAGCAGGTGGAGAAGATCAGATAATCAGACCAGAGCCGATGCACAGAATCATGACACATTTGGCCTCATGCAACAGCGTTCTTGTATTTTTGTCATAATTTTTTTCTTCCTCTTACTTCTACAGTGGGCTCCGACTAGTGTGCCACATTAGATTCAACAAACATTCTGTGGAAAAAAGCTGTATTGTTTTGCCTGAAGGAAGACAACATTTACCATGAGGACCAACGTGGTAAAGATCATAGAGTGGTAAAATCCTGATCTCCCGTTCACCTGCAGTTGGATTAAACTACATTTCTGTTTCCAGTGGCTGTTTGAAAGATAAATAGCAATCAGGTAATAAATCTGACTGTGGCAAAACAATGTCCGATGAGGATGATGAAAATAAGATATGTTTAACTCTGGTTTTGTACCGTATTCAGGGTGTCCTGATGAGTTTGAAGCCTTAAAACAGATACAGTAAATATGATGTCATGTTTGATAATTTCACAATAAACACAGAAATAGATCCCAGCAGAAAGGTGTTGCACTGCCTGAATATCAACCCAGTAGAATTTGTACAAATTTACAATCTCTCAGGGAAATTTTGTCACATCAACTACAGTCCTTCTAGCAAATGGGGAAAGAGGAAAGTGACGTGTGCCAAAAAGCAATTTGAACATTTGTAGTTGTTTTATCTGGCAGAGTTACTGCCTCCCTCCTCAAAGTAGCTTAGTACAGGTGAAAGCGATACAGACACCCGCAGGCCACAACAGAGGGGGTCAATCAACTAGTTATAAGTCGACATTTAATCACAAAAGTTATGAAAATATTTTATGAAGGTTGAAAAGTTACTTACACTCTAAAAACTTACTAGGATAAACTCAATTTTATTGGTGAAACATTTTTACACTTAAAAATATTGATTAAATTTAAAAGCTGTGAAATCAAGTTAATATAACTAATGAATTTAGTAAATATAAGTAAAAAAAATTAGGTACGTCTGAATAACTAAATGTGGTATCCTGACAGATAAAATTGAGTCATTGACAGATAAAATTGAATCAATTATCAAAATAAATATGTTACATGCACTTCATGTCCAAGACTACAATCAATATCCTAAATAGAATAGGATATTTAGCCAGCTCCCGTGTCAGCTCTTTCATCCTCTGACATGGGAGCTGCTTGGAGCTCGTATGTCTGGTTGTGTCTTTCCTGACGAGGCGTCTGTGGAGCTGGATGACTGTTACCTTTTCTATCTCTGCTTCTTTCTTTCTGTCTGCTTCTGTCTCCTTAAACCCCAGTCTTCCTCGGCAGATGGCCGCTCACAGTGAGCCTGGTTCTGCTGGAGGTTTCTTCTTGTTAAAAGGGAGTTTTTCCTCTCCACTGTCGCTACATGCATGCTTAGTGTGAGGGATTGCTGCTGAGTCAATGATTCGACTGGTAATCTGTTAAATGAAGCATTTCCTCAGTAGGCTAATGTACTTTTGGGCAAATGCAAGAAAAAACAACCGCTTCAATATTTAAAATATACAGCAAATTGACTGAGATGACTGAGAAAATCTGTGATAACTTAAAACAGTATTAATGAAATAACATCTAACATTAAGACTAAATTTTTAAAATGTCCAATTCCTCCTAAATATAAAGAACTATCTTACATTCTAAATAAATAAATTAATTAATTAATTAATACTTTAATGAATTGCATATCCTATAAAGGAGTTTGTAAGGTAAAGATATTATTTTTATTTATATAATTGAAGTTTCTGTGAAGCACATCTGGAAACAGCTAAACATTTTTTGTGAGTGTGTAGAAAACAGAAATTTATGGAAATTAGTATTAATTTAAATAAATACTGGTTCTTAGACGTAGACATTTTTTTGTCATTTCAAAACATGAATTTCAGCTTATTCCTCAAAATGAATAATTTGTAGTTTATGGTGAATTTTATGACTACTGAACAAAAATACTACATACTACATCATTGTAGATTTGTAAAATAACCTCCTTTTTTCTGCTTTTCAGAAATGAGCAATGCTTCTTCAAGTGGTGTCTAAGAAAAATGCAAAACAGTAGTGCAAAAAGATTAATTATTTAGAAATGTATTGAAGATTTTCAGTCATAAACCCCTTAGGATTTTCTATATATGTATCATTATTATTATACTCATACCCCCTTTCCCTTCTTTCTTCTGTTCATTTTCTTTTTGGAAACACTCCATTTGTAAAATGAAGTGTAGGAGATGCAGTTTTCTTTCTTATATGTTTGTTATAGATCCCTTTTCGTTTTACTTGTGATTGTGTTTGTTTAATTAAAGAAAACATTATAACAGCATGTGGAAATCAAAATAAAAGAAGAAAGTTTCATACTAAAAAAAAATATGTTTCCCATAAAAGAGGTTTAGCTGTATTCCTTTACCATCATTTCCAAAAAATAAATTCGGAGCATTTTAGCTGATGATCTTCAAGGCCATTCGATTTAATGGGTAAAAATCAGGCACGACAGGACTGGGGTCTGTGGTTGGCTATGAGCTTTTCCTCGTTTAACTGTTTTCTGCCTTCTTCAACCCTCAGTTTAATACCTGTTTTCTTTATTTTTGATTAGGATAATCTGCTGCAAGACACTTTAGCGGCAGTGAGGTGGTGCCACAACATAAAAGAGGATATTTTCCCATCCTGGAGTCTTCTCCATGGACATGGAAGATCACATAAGGACACTGGAAATCCTCTGTCTGTCTGATCACCTGAATCCAGAGGAGAACGAGCAGCTGAGTGAGTGTTTGTTTTTAATCATCAAATTTACATAATTTTGATTCATTATTTTAGACGGATGTGGTCTGGCTCTTAGATTGCTGTTTCTGAATGTGTTTAATAGTGTCCACCACCAGATGGCACCTGAAATGGAACCTGAAATCGGATCGGAGCATGTCTCAACGTTAAGCCATGTCACTCAACGTTGCAACGTATTTTCAGCTTTGACCTAGTGAAAGTCGGGAAAAAAAGTCCAAACTTCCTGGTCTTTGCTACTGAATAAGTAATTGCATATTATATATTTATACTTTGTATTTTTACTTTATATTCAAAAGTCATGGTAAAAGCAAAGAGCAAAACAGTACATGTTTTGTTTACAAGCCAGACTAGATAAGTGAAACACACGTATGAAAGAAAATAATGGTGTTTTTTTCTATTGTTGAGTTGCCTCAGTTTTCTTCTTTTGTTAGGTCCTTTAAGCAACTATTACACATGCAAGAGTAATTGTGCAGATAATTCTTTCCACCAATAAACTTCATATTTAGAATGCTGTTTTTTTTGCATTTCTGCTAAGAGTACAGCTGTGAGACAGACAGTTGTATGGAAATGAACTCCTGGTAAATTATAAAAGACGACCAAAGTGACTTTCTCTGTTTCATTCTAAATTTGAAATAACTGTCATAAGAAAACACTGATGATCTAAATATTTTACATTTTCATCAAGTAAGTAGGTTTTTAGTTCATAATGACTCTGAAGCTATTAACTCCCACAGGTTGATCACTTTTAAAGGGGTACCAGATAGGGGCTATTTTAATTTTTTTTTTAGCAGGTTATCTGTAAAAACTCAGTAAATGACTGATAAGTTTGATGTGCTATGAATATGATATAAAACAAGGACTTCAGTGCACGTGAGACCACAGCTTTTGATATTAGTATCATATCAGTGTTGCTGAGGACCTGAACAGAAACCACCCATAATCTTGGAATCCAACCATTAACAGCAAGTAACTAAGCAACAGCTTCAGGATGATCCTGAGAACAACGGCACAAGGTCAGTTAATGAACAAATGATCACTTCCTGTGTCCGCTCCATCATCCGCTGCAAAAGTTGCTGTGCAGCGGTCATCCCTGTACATCGCCTCTTATTTGGAGGTTGACTGCGTCTGCTTCACTCTACTGTGTGAATGACAGTTTTTTAGAACGAGGGGTGAGACACTGAGTGAAGATACCAGAAGCAGTGACAAAAATACTAAAAATCATGACAATTATCTTTTGTTCCCTTTCTTAAATAAACAATAACTCTTTATAACTTCATTGGTTTTTTATGGTCTATTTGTTGTTTCTCGGGAAAGCCATCAGTTATTTCTGCCTTTGGCTCCTCTTGATGACTTTGTACTTTACTTTAACTGGTAAATGTTGACGAAACCATCTAAACCTTTTATGCGGTGATGGGAACTTCTGAGAACATTTATCATTATTGTCATTAAATATAACACTTTGAGCATATATAAAAAATCCTTTAAAAGAAAAGGTGATCATTCTAAAAATAACAAGGAAATTTCTTTCTTTTTTCTATACTGTCTTGTAAACAAATCGCTGCCAGTCCATATACGGTATATATACATTGTTAGTTAAGTAAGCCATTTGTTTAAACTTGCTTGTTCCCTACCCAGCTCCAGTGTGTATCCAAAGCAATCATATCTATTCGTGTGTAACCTGTTTCCAACAAGCTGCAAGGGTGTGTGTGGGGTTTGTGACAGTGAAATTGGGTATTCTTCCTTGGATTCAGATAGCAGCAAGATGGGTTTCTGGATGTCACCACTATCTATGTAAAACAGGCACAGTCTGACCTGTACCTAATGAAAAAAAGCTCCTAGCATAAGTCAAATAAAGGCTCACAAGCTCAGCTTTATTTGACAGTTGTAATTAGCTAAACTATACCAGACATGCAAAGGGCATCTCTGGTTCAGTAACAGGAGCTCTGATTATGTGATTGTGTTGGTTTATTGAGTAGATACATAAACATACATTGAAGTCCTCTCAAGAACTTCATGACTTAGATGAAAGTTTTTGTTCTAGGTGCCAAGCTTTAATGTGTGACAACACACGTGTGGAAAATCTCTGACAGCAAATAACAGCTACAGGAGATGCTGAGTGTGTCAGTACTTTTAGAAGTATGTTTTAGTGGCAATAGTTGATTCATGTTGGTCGGAGGTGCTTTTTTACCAGGTAGATCTTTCAGTAAACTGCAGCTTTCATCCTATTCCAAACATCAGAAAATGTAAAGGATTTCAGTCAGAATAGTTTAGTACCATAGTGGGGACGCAAACTGAATGGAGCCGTCGTCTGCTTCTAACACTTTCAGGTTCAATTCAGTTTTTTGCTATAGCGTCAATTCACAACACATCTCAAGGCTCTTTACAGAGACAATTCAGTCAGATCATCCACTCACATTGGTTCAAGGTTTTCTATCTAAGGAAAACTAGCTGATTGCATTGAATCATTGACTCGAGAGCAATCCCTCACACCAAGCCTGCATATGGCGACGGTGAAGAGGAAAAACTCCCTTTTAACAGGAAGAAACCTCCAGCATAACCAGGCTCGTTTTGAGCAGCCATCTGCCGAGGCTGACTGGGCTTCAAGGAGACAGAAGCAGACATAGAGATACAAAAGCGGTGTCATGATGGGTTTAAGCTGTTTAGCCCACATGCAGGAACACCACGACAGGAGAGAGTAATAAGAAGCAAAACGTTTATTTAAAGAGCTTAGGCGACTGGAACGCCCGAGTGGCGGAATCCAGGAAGCACTGGCCGGTGCAGCAACTGCAATCACTGAGGGAGAAAAGCAAGATGGTGAGTTCAAGCTCCGTAGGAATGGAGAGCACAGGCTGGAATAGAGCGGACTCCTTACGTGAACTTGAAGGACGGAACCTCAGGGGGGTTTGACTGGATGATCCGGGTTTGAGCTTACAGAATGATCCGAGGTGGAGGAGCGGCACGGGGACGGACAAGCAGAGCCAGACTAGACGGAGAGCCAGAGGAGTTCGGTGGATGTTGTCAGATAGTGAACGAGCCAAGGTCTCAGAGAAGCAAGGGACAATCTGGAACAGGGGAACGGGCAACCCGTGTGCAACACCCACGGCGTCACAAGGAAGATGAATCACAGAGGAAGCCAGGAGCTGACGGCAATCCAAACTTCCAGTAGTTCATGAAGGCAACGAGGAGAGAGACACAGGAGGATTAGTTTCCAGTAGGAAACCACAACGAGGGAATCACAAGAGAAGTCAACACCAGGAGGCTTAGTGATACCAATGTTGGCATAACACGCGGCGCCGACCATCTGACTGGGAACTCCTCTTATACACCGGCTGATAGGGCTTGATAGATGACAGCTGTGCGGCAACCACCGCACCCCGCTCCAACCTGGGTCAGCGTCACCTAGTGGAGGAAGGAGAGACAGCAAGCCAGGGCGAAAGTTCCAAAACAGAACCAGGCGAACCCGGAATCATGACAAGCAGAGGTATAAAAGCTAACTATTAGCTAGCTCCCCTGATGGCCCCATCAAGGAAAGACACAGCCAGGCAGAAGAGCTGCAAGACAGCTCCCATTTCAAAGGATGAAAGAGAACACATTCGGTTAGTCAAAAGGTGTGTTTCTATCCGCTTTTTCTGAGGCACATTTTGAAGTATTGCATCAGAAACGGCAACATTTGAATAAACTCCCATAAACCAGCCTGGTTTATGGGAGTTTTCCAAAAAAGGTTTGATGCGCAAAACAGGAGATGGAATTTTTTTTGAATCAGCTGTCGGCTTCTTCCCAGATGTTCCTATTATGCGTGTAAATATGGCTGGAAGTAGCATTGCCATCACTTACAAACATGTTAACGTAAGAACAACTTCCGTGATTACAACATATTCATTAAAACTTTCCTCCATGATTGATCTGTGGTCAGTGACAGATTGCAGCCTCTACTTCCTGTTTGCTACAGATGTGCATGATAATGTAATATGGTCGACTAGGTAGGAAAGCTTTTTTCTAATTGGTTGATTTGCATCAAAACAAGATGTTACACCGCATATTCCCATGACCTTTTTTCAAACTTTTAAAAACTCCCTTAAAATTCGAATTTCAGTGTAAAATTTCAGTATTAGAAACAGGACTAAACACTGAAAACAGGCCAAGCTCCAACATCTATATTTCATGGTGGGTTTTAAGCTCTTTGCCCACATGCAGAACACCAAGACAGGGGAGCGAAATCAGTAAACCGAGTTTATTAATGTAACAATGAACCACGAAAATGCAACGAAAGCCTGGTCCTGGGAAAACCGGCTGGGACTGGAAACAAACAGTCTCTGAGGAGGGAGAGCAGAGTGGTGAGTTCAGGTGTCGTGGGAGAGTGGAGACGCAGGAGGTTTAATCTTACTGTTAGTTGGAAGATTCTGGGTTTAGGAGGGAGGTTGTGGATGTCCGGGGTCCAAGTCTCTCTTGTGGGTCCAGGAGCAATGGAGGAGTGCGGACAGGTCGGCTCAGGTTCGACGGAGACACAGAGGAGTGACTTAGCTGCCAGTCGTGGGAACCAGGAGATACTTGAGAACAATAGAGAGATGGATCTAGGAGCTCGGGCAACCAGTGGGCAAAATCCACGGCGTCACGAGGAGGGCTCTGAGAACAGGAAGGCAGCCAGGGTCTGATCAGTGAGTCCAGGATTTCCAATGGATCACCTGAAGGCAACAGTGAAACAGAGAATCAAGATTACTAGAAGGTTCAAGGCAACTGCTTGAAATGAAAGAAAACCAGAAGCCACACGGCCCTTTATGGAACCACTTTGACACCCCTGATCTAAAGTGTTGATGGCAGCAGATCAGATGACATTTTCTCCCGAATAGAGTCACAGCCAAACAGGAACGAACCAGATGAAGCTACTATAATGAGTAAAAACAGAGAGAGCAGAAAGTTAGAGGTTGAACTAATAAAATACTGTAGAGTGAGAGAATAGAGATAGAATGAAGCAGAGTTATATAAAGTGATTACTATGTCCTCCAGCAGTCTAAGCCTATAGCAGCAGAACTAAATAGTTAGCTCAAGTTAACCCAACCACTGTATTGTGCCAAGATTCTCAGAAACCCAAGCCTCACCTAGAACAGCAGTTTTTTGCGTGTCTCTGTTTTCTCTATACATTAGAAAATGTGCTTTCTGTTCTTAAATGTTGAGCCAAATTATTTCCTTAGTTGAGCTAAGTAATTTAATGTAAGCTAATCTTAATTGAGCTTAGTAGTTGTTGGGGTCTCTTTCCTTAGTGTGATCTAGTGTTTAGCTGTGCTACAGAGCGGCCTTTTGCGGCTGGATTTTACAGTGAAAATGACAGTTGAGTAGAGTCAGGTAGAAACAGCAGTGGTTTATTCTTCTCTCAGCATCAATCAACCAAAAAAATACAGGTTGCACTGGGACTTTAAATAGTCCCAAGTGGGACAGATCAAACCACTTTCACTTGACATGGGAATCTCCATTCACCAATCTCCACCTAATTAAATACAATACATTGGGCCAAATACAAACATTTACACATACGTCTTTATAAATATTCTATCTTTACACCATAATAAAACACCACAAAACCCATAAATAATCCCCACCACCTTTCAGTAGCCTCTCCCAGAAACTATAAATGGTGTCTGGACCCCCAGGGCAGTATTTGTCCAAACATCCTGAAGAGAACACAAAAAGGACAGGTGACTCACTTTACATTAACACTCCACACTTAACAGATTATGCACAGACATTTGCTTAGTTTTACTCATCAGTAGCCCATGCTAATCATTAAAACACTTAATAAATATAATTACAACTTCTTGTGTGCAAATTGTTGTTTCTGTGCAAACTTATGCTGACATGGCAGCGCTAAATAAAGTGCAAAAGTGTTTTAAAGTGCTATACAATGAGTTAAGTACAAATAGTCCCAGTAATGAAGATCTCTTCATCACAAGCTGCTTACATGCTCCTTTGTTTGTGACGCTTGTAAGATTTCATACATGATTAGGCTCCTTTAGGATAAAGTCCTCCGGTGGGCAAAAGCTATCTTCTGCTGAAGTATTCCTTAAACTGTTTAAGCAGAATATTTCACACATTCTTGGAGAAAAAGAATCTTCTAAAGAGGTTTAAAACAAGGAAGCTGATCAAAGACAGAAATGGCAATAGATTTTTTTTTAATCTTAGCATGGTGGAAGTCCCCAGCTTTTAAAGGGGATTTCCTTAATGCACTCTTTGAGAGGCTTATAGTTAAACTCGCCTGCTGACATCAACCCAAATCACTGGAGAAATGAATTCATTTATTCAGATAAATAATCATCTAAGAGAGCAGTAGAAAGAAAAAAGTAACAGTTCAACACTTATTTTCCACTCTGCTGTTCCAGAATGTAACACCGAAATCCCAAATCGTCCATTACCGCCCTGGCGCACTTCGTTCCAGATCGCCTGCGCAAAGCAAGCCTACAGTTTCTCCCGTCTGTCTCCGCTCTGAGTTCCCTGAAGCTTGAAGAGAGCATGCACGATATTATTTGTTAATTCATAGAAGCACTATACGAGATAATGAACGCTTAATTAAAACTCACCACTGGCCTCCTGCACAGGGACAGTTTATGTCCAAACCTTTTCTTTTCGTTCTGGGTCTTGTGTAATAAATATATCCAGGATCCTACAAACTGTGTTTGTTCTCTACGTTCACATTCAGCTTCTCTTCATCCATAACTGTGGGAAGAAGTTGCTCTTGCAAGTTGTGAGATGCACTCTTGGAAGTACAGTGACTGGATTTAAAGAAAATTTAGGCCATTCAGCATAAAATAAATAATTTGATCAATATCATATACCTGCCTCCTTGTATGTAGGGGGGGCAGTAGTTTGCTTCCCATAATTAAGTTAAACGATCTTTTTTGGGGGAATTAAAAAAAAATCTGGTTTAATTTTGTTCTGTCGTTACCTTATTTTTCTTTGAAAACCAGATCTTCTGTATGTTCCTTTTCCTGTTTGTTGCTATTGCAATTGCCGATCTTGACCTGGTCGGCTTCCGATCTATTGGAGCAAACAATAGCTTGGCTCCGTATTTTGTCGGCGAAGGACGGAGAAGACGTACGTGGACGGAGGCGTGCAGAGGAGGAGCAGCAGATGTGGAACTGTTTTAATTGATAAACATGATTGCGTAAATGCTCCGCACGGGGTACGACGGCGGGGCGGATCGGAGTACGTGGAATCTGGGGGTAAGAGGAAAAACAGCTCTTCCACTAAAACAGATGTAAATATTTAGAACGCTATTTATACTGCAAAGAGGGAACAGAGAAGAAGAAAAATGTTTTCACTATTTCTGTTTAATATTTTAATGTTTTATAAATTTAGTTCTTCATTTCAGCGGCACTATAAGGCATTCTTGGAATTTGAATTATTACACTGTATGAGGTTATTCAACAATATCAGTGACTGTCATGCAGTACAGGTACAATTATCAAAGTTTAGTTTTTGAAAATCATAAAAATCCTGTTTTATTTGGGGCTCTTTTAAAGTGTTTTTTTATTTCGAATACATCTGGCCCTTCATTTAACTGGTGACATAATTTATTTTAAATATACTGATAATATTAGCTGTAAAAATGAACTTTACATAGAGCCCACCAGCATGTTGTTCTAGGGGCCCCTCAAGGAGGTGCAAAATGATTTAGTTCATCCGTAAGCAACCAGTGACAAGAACGATCTGGAAGGCAGATCAGGCTGGTCAAAAAGCATAAATCAGGGTAAGAAGAAAGAAAGATGCAGAATGAGACAGAAGAACTGCTTCCTTTCCCAAAGATGAAAAGCTTCCTTGTTAAGCAAAGTCCAATTAAAGTTTTTGTAGTCCACTCCAGACAGTTGCTGCTCCTCTTTGTATGCTCCTGTGAAGTCTTAAGTTTACCTGGTTGCTAACCAGGCTGCTTTCAGCTGTACATACAGACAGTTATTGGCCAGTTAGACAAACACTAAGTACTTTTTCAAGCTTCATAAAACATTTTCATAACTTCTGTGATGATATGCCGACTTAGAACTGATAATTCTGTAATGGCCCCAGGGGGTGCAGGAATACCGTACAAAAAACTTAAGGTTAAACTTAAAGTTAAATGTTTCTTATATTCAACATGCTCATATTGTATTGTTTCACCAGTTAGATTCATTACCTGTTCCAGACATAATTTATCTTCCACAGCCACTGGAAACAGAAATGTAATTAATCTAACTGTAGGTGACCTGGGAGATCAGGATTTGACCACAGCGTGGTCTTTACCAAACTGGTGCTCATGGTAATTGCTGTTTTCCTTTAGACAAAACATTGCATAATTTGTCCCCTGGGGGGAGACAAAATCAACCAAAACTGAAAGTTCCTGAGTGGTGCGCTAACATTAACTGTGAACACTAACCAGTTTCTGAAATAAACAGGTGCAGTCTCTCTTCAAACTGGGAAACTTCTTTAAGTTTATTAAACGGCCAACTAAGTAACTGAAAGAGCTCTCTGTTCTGCAAGCAGGGACAGGAAAATATGGAGCATGTGAATATTCCTCTTCCTTCTGGGTCAGAGAGCCACTCGGCACCCTGACTCTCACCCTGCAGGTCCTGCTTACATTGGGTTTGCTCTAACCCACTGGCTAACCCACTGTCTGTGTCTCTGCTCTGATGTGGTCAGAATAATGTTCTTCCAGTGATGTGTCGTGTATCTTTGCTGGATGAAGTTATAATTACTGTACGATAGGTTCAATAAGTTTCGTTCAAAAGCTATGCAGTCTCTATTTTGCTCTGGACTGACATGACTACCAGGCACATCCATCGCTGCACCAGAGTGGAGGTGAAAGAAAGATCCTGCTGCACCACCAAAACTGCTAACTATAAGGTTCTGACTACACGTTACACAAGCAGGAGCCTATAAATTGGAATAATTGGACTTCCGCATGTACGGAATGCCATCAGTGCCACAAATACAATTAATTAAAAAAGAACACATTTCCAACGAGACGAATAATATTTCACTAAGACTTATGCTGCATGCTTCAACTTAATTAATTTATTTTTATCCAAAATAAATAACCTTTATTATTGAGCATTTTCAGTGACATATTTTTCCTCATGGCCAAGTGCTAATGAAATCATAATATTTTTATCTATTTCAGCTCTGACTTTTTAATATCTTGTAGTTTTAATAGGCTTCTGTAACTTTCAGATTAATTAGAGGACTTTTGCTTCACATTTTATTGTTACATGAAGTTTGTGGCGCTGGTTTTGGTCTTGATCTCACCCTCCATCGGTCTTTGTCTCAAATCTCGATTAAAAAAAATGCTCAAAAATGTCATATAAATATAAAATATAAATAGGAACAGGACAATTTTTGTTACATATTTCAAAAATGGTTGTAGAAGAGTAAAATACTGAAAATACTAGAAATATTTAACTATAAAAAGTATCTGTGTCTTTTCATCTAAATCCATTTCCAGAAATAACATTTTTAAAAATTGATAGGCTTTATTACATTGCCAGCAACAAATTGTAAAATGACCAAAAAACTTTTAACAAAAAGCCTACTTATTTTTGTTTCTTTTTATTTTCTTCAGGAATAGACAAATGCATTTAGTTGTATCTGTATAATAAATTAGAGGAAATTACAAATAATGTAAAACTAGTGCGCACTTATTAAATCTAACTGAGGCATTTGCTGTGGTTATTCAGTTAGCCTTCATTAACTTACATTTCAGTTATGTAGATGCTACATCATTGTTTAGTCCAAAACTTTAATGTAATATAATGTAGTCCACAACACTGTCGGGCTTGCACAGGATTTCTCTTTATAAACTAATCATTTCTGTAAATCTGAGCATTTTTAATGCAGAAATTCAGAGTAGTTTATGAAAAAAGACCCAATGGACAATCTGGGTTCTTTGTCCATCCTGGTCATAGTTACAATATTTTCCCAGTGCAGTAATGGGTCTGAGCTGCATCCCTTGCCTATCACAAAAAGGCAGCATAGAAAGAAAGAAGGCAGAGAGTAAACGTTGTGTCAACATGCCAGTAATAGAACATTAGCTGAAATAATTCCCATTTAAGACTTTATCACTCAATCTTAGAGTCTCTGTTGTGTTTTGAGGAAAGAAGGAGCACGACCAGTGCAAGAAATAAAATAAAGATTTTTGCTTTTATCCAAACTCAAACCACTAAGATCACTTGGTATTAATTCGGTGGTGCCCGTCATTTGTGTAGAACCATCAAAGCAAGAGGTAGTGAGCCTGAGTTCTATCAGTTGTGTGCTAATGAGATATTCTAACAATGTAGGTAATAACCAAACAAACACACATTACACTGACAAATGCCTTTTAATTACTTGTGATCAAAAGATAACACATGAATTGCCTCTGCTTCACCATTTGGTATTAAGATGATTGTGATTTTATTGGAGCCAAATGAAAGCGTCCTTATTGTACAAGCTAGGAAAGTTCAGTTTAGGCAACTGGACGTGTAGTTTTCTAGAAGACGTTTCTCTTCTCATCCAAGAGACTT
>JAUZNJ010029172.1:0-15592 GCA_034780135.1 Jordanella pulchra | reverse complement strand
AGACTTGTAGATCTTATTGGAAACTCAAGACAGCCATGACATTATGTTTTTTACAAGTGTATGTAAACTTTTGACCAAAACTGTAGCTGTTTAAACTGTCATATTGTCTTTTATTTTTTATGTTTATTTTTGTTTGTCTCCTGTGCTGCTTCATCAATTAGCCTCTGGGGGGATTCATACATAAAGTAGTCTAAATTTAAAACACTAACAGATATATTTAACAGTCTTTAAGAACCAAAGATTAACTGTAACTAGAGAATCGAGCTAAAAGGTTTGTTGCTGTGGACATTTTCTAATAGTCCCTCACACCTTTGGAATCACAGAAGTTCCTGTCATGTACACATTTCAAAATCTTTATGTTGTTGTTCCTCTTTTAAATCACTGTTTCACATATCCCATCACTGCCAGTAATCTGCCAGTATATTACAAAATGTCTGTAAATTGATACTGTTATACCTTGGAAATTTCTGATTGTTTTATTCCTTACTGTACTGCCTATATTATAGACTAGTTACTAGTCCATGGTAAACATATACCTTGTATTTTACACCGTTTCAATGGCATCAGCTTCTTGCCCAGAAATACAATATTAACAGTATTAATTAGTAAGATTGTACTGATTAAATTTTGTTTTAACTGTACTGGTGGCATACAAAATGAGTGATGATATCATATTAAGAGAACACAAACTTTACTCATTAACATAGAGAGTGGAGCTGTGGAGAGCAGAGAGGCACTGTGCTTCCACCAATGAACCAATGAATAATTGATAAAGAGATTAATGTAGGAAAGGTATTTCCTGGACATTTGCTTAATTATATAAATGTTTAGGTTGTACATGTTTAAACAATGTTGGCCACAGCGTTAACCAATGTTTATCTACCACAAGATAGCTGTGTTTCTTTTGGAGAAGCATTATTTTGTTAGGTTATAGTAGCTATTTTAAAGCTAACGCTTTGCTAGATGTGGTCTATGAAGGGTTTGGAGCAGATACTTTGCTCATTTGCATTTTACCAAGTCATCAGAGGTGGTTTGGTTATGTAATTAATATGCCTCTTGTGGGTCCCCCTTTGGAGGTTTTCTAGACATGTCTCACTAAGAACCCCAAAGTAGAACACCTTAGGATCCCCAAGACTAAACTAGAAAGAGATGTACTTCTTCTCAAAACTGTTACCCTGTGACAAGATAAGGTGAAATAAAATTATTTAACATAGATTAATCTTTGCTATCTCTTTAAATGGGCTTTTTGTTGTTTTAATAGCAAAGCAAGCTGGTCAACAAAACAACAGAATTCAAAAACCAGATTACTTCACATTTTCTAGAAATTGCCCTCATATGCCTGCAGTATACTTTAACATGTAGGTATGTACTAGCAGAGCCTCATCTTGCAGAAAACACAATAAGACTTTAATGTGGTCGCCCACAGGCCAGCAATCTGGGAGGTATTGAATGCAAAGCCCTTTAAGCTCTTAAAAACCATCTATTCATTATCTAGAGGTGGGACACACAATAGTTGTGTGGTGGGGAAATAACAAGGACAAGTGATTACAAGAAAACAAAGCTGAAGGCACATTTGGCATCTTGAATTACCCTAACACGGATGGAGAGGACATCAGGGAAGGGCTCTGTTGAGTAGGATCTTCTTGCTGTGAGATTTAAATTTGAAGCATTTTGTATATTTTTTTTGCCAACATGTCTTTTGACTGGTAGCAATATGAACATTTTGGAGTTGACCTGCCAGGATCACAGTCAAATGAGGACTGTGTATTGGAAGTAGAATACTAAATAAATGGCAACAAGGGATTGTAATTTCAAAGAATTGGAGCTAATCGCGAAAGATAAATCAATATACCTACAGAAACATGCAAAAAGCTTGACAGAAATTCTAAGCAAGGTTTGGTTACTATTAAACCAAAACCGATTTTCCATGAATGATTAGGAAAGGTGTTCATTTACAACATGCAAATTCTAAGTAAAGTGTAAATGAAAATACGTTTTCTTTCAAATTATATCTCTTTAAAATTGTATCTAATTTCTGACCATCTTTCAAAAAAAATTACTTTGATTCTAAATCCACCAGAGGTATGAATATATTTAAACTACAGCCGGGACTTTAAGCTTTAACTTTGAGTAGTGAATTAAATTGATAGTGTTGAGGCCCAAAAAGCAGAGACAGCAAACAGTTGAGGAGCTGTACTCTTGAGCTGCATAGAAGATTGGCTCTTCCCTACATGCACCAATTTAGATTTGGTTTGCCGTGGTAAAAAGATTGTATTAACCAAAACATTTTTCAAAACTCATTTTTTTCAAGTATTTTGGTGGAAAAATTAAATGCTCATGACCTACTGAGAAATGTATATCTTTTTATATTCATAACTGGATATTTATGTTATTTACTTTTTTTTGGAATTCACATAGTGTACATATTGTGGTATTGAAGAATTACCATAGAAGAGGGATGATGCCATCAGTGAGGCTGCTGAACTAAATGTGCCGTCAGAAAGTTGGCCTCAGGCAGCTGCTGAGAATTGCTGATCTAACACTAAAGTCACACAATATTTTGCTGCCCTGAGACATAACAAATAGGAAATACAAAGACCTGCATTTTGCAAGCAGTGCTGACAGAAGATCAAATGTAATGCTATGACAGAGCAGGAGCTGCACACATAATTTATGTTTATGTTAAACCACATAGCACTGGCATACTATGACTATTATGGTACAATTGTTTTGTTTTTGTTTTGTTTTTTTTGGGGGGGGGGGGTGCATGTAGATCTGCAGCCTTTCAACATCTGCAGAACAAATTTAAGAAAGTATGTTGATTAAATTTGATTTCAATGTCCTATGTAAACCATTTTTAACCCTTGTGTCCCTAATTGTAAGGCAACAACTCTAAGAGGATCTTCCTAAAGATAGTGATATAGAAAACTTTAAGATGTATGTCTTGGTTTATATCTGCCAGCAGTTCTTTGAGTTCATTGTTATAAAATACCATAAACCTTCTGGCCTGAGGCCAAACAGACTGTGATATAGCTCCAATAATGACTCTATAAATTTAGGTTTAAAACTCTTGGCTGCATTTTAAAGCTTCAGAGCTTTTATGGAAATCACTTACAAACACTATCCAATGCAGCCTCAGTTTTATATGATGAGACAATATGAGAGCATGTAGCATATATAAGGACCAGCCATTGATTAGTTTGGAGGGCGGAAAACTTATTTTAATCTAATATCTCATATTGGGTAACTTCTGTGAAATTATCTTTCAGTGGTTTAATATCTTTCTCTCTCTTTCTCGTCATCAAACAGCAGGACATTATTTAGTCTGATCTTTACTCAAAACTGTCCAATGTTGGCTGAAAGTGAAACTATTCACTTCTGTAGTTTGTTAAATTACATATGTTCGATTTTGGTCAGTAATTTAGCATTGTTTAATGTTAAGTAAAAACAAATACATATGTGTCACAACAAACACAGAAAAGTTGTTTGGAGTATCTATGAAAGAAAAGAAGAGGGCTGAAGAGGAAAACGTAAGGGAAAACTTTATAGTACAGTAATAATACTTAGTGTTTCAAATCCAAACAACACACAAAAATGACAGTGTGATTAAAGATGGCGTCACCCCCTTCTTAATAGTGTCCCTAAGGTTGTCTGGTCAAGTGGGAAAATTAGGATTAATGCAGCTAATTCAAGATAACGAGTAAAGAAGTATTCATCCTCAGGAACTGTGTAACTGCTTTTAAGAGATGATGAGATTTGCTTGGATTGTTAAGACTATTTCTGGTCTGCTTATCTTGCTGGCTTCCATGTTTGCAGACTTCTGCTCTTTAGCCAATGTAAAATACCAAATGCTTCTCTCTTATTACGTGTACAAAAATCAGATTTCGACTGATTTTGACCGGGACACTTAAGGGAGTGGGAGCAATGTTATTTTAGTTATACAACACAATTCTGTTATTGGTTGTATAGCAATAAATTTGGAATCCCTCACACAGAAACATTTTATTTCTACAATTCTGCATAATTTGGATTTAAAATTAGGTTTTGCCTGGCTTTTGTGTGCACAATAGTATAGGGTCAACAGCCAGCCACTTCAGTTTTCCTGTAGCCAACCGTTGGCCTGCCAAGGTCATAACCCAGAATTCTACACTGAACGCCTCAAAAGTCTTCAATGATCAGGGCACAACTGTTGCCAATATTGTTTTCTAATGTGTGTGAAGAGTCATGTGTCTGTATATGTTTGTGAGTGTACCGATGGATTTAAAAATGAAATGCATAAATAAATCTGTAAATGTTGAGGAGAAGGGTGTGTCTACATGAGAATCTGCAAATGTGTAAAAAAGCTTGACTGCAAATATGCTAAGATATGAAAATGTGTAGCTCCATCTTCGAGGAGGACATGCTTGTCCAAAATAATGTCACATAGAAATAGCCATATAGGTTAGAAAAGAAAATTTCAATTTTTAGCTCTGCTTTGGAGCGTATCTTGGCAGGTGTTTGGATCATTCGGTATTAGAATAAGGAATAAAACACTGGACTCATGCAAAATATGTAAAATCTAGAATTTTATTTATTTTTTCCCTTATTTGACCTTTGAAGAATAATTAATTATATTCCACTTTATGCAAAATGTCAGGCAATTTTTTATGCACCATCTTGACGAGTCGTTCATTTATTTGGAATACAAACATGTAATATGAACAACTTTCTATAAAGGTCTTCCTCTGCCAGTGCTCAAATACAATAACATACATCTGCATGATTTACTGCTCTAATATTTCAAAACAGGCTTGTGCATTATTGGAAACTTCAGCAAAAGTGTTGTGATGACAGGGTGGGTCTTGAGCTCAGCTGATGCTGGATTGCAAGATCACAAACAAGCAAACAATCACATGCACACTTACATGTATTTACACACAGACACACATGCACTCCCAGGTTGCTTTGAGAGGGAAATGAAGTGAAGCAGAAAATTGGCAGGAATGTGAAAGGTTTGCTCTGATATGATCTATGAGATGGAGCAGTGGAGCTTGTCGCTCCATATAATCCAACATGACAGCAGAATCTCTAGCCATCTCTAATCCATTAATCACACAAAAAAACCTCTCATGCATCCGCACATAGTTATACACCTAATAATGAACTAATATATAAACAAAGAAGGCACATAGTTATTCCAGTGAGACATCATAAAAATAAAAATATGAGAGAACTACACCTTCAACTGCTAACGTGTATTTTTGTTAAAATATATCAATTTACTAACTTTGTTTACATGTTCATAACAAATTCCGTTTACTTTTTTGACAACTGACGAAGGTCTTCCATTCATTATACTTATAGAAAGAGTCCCTGGCCAATCTAACTAAGGAGAAAAAGACAAAAATCAAAATAACCTAATGCATAAAATGATTCTAAAAACACATTTCTTAAAAAAAAAAAAAAATGCCATTCACTCTCCTGACACGACTATCTATAGTGTCCTGCCAAAGAATAGGCAACTCTTAAACTTTTTTTTTTTTTACATTTTAAGAGTAAAAATCTATATTTGTTTTGCATTTTATTACCTGATTATTTTAAACTAGTGTTTCTGCAGTAAGTTACAGATGCAAAACTCAGGAATATCTCTCAGACCTGCACGTCTGGAGATAGACTGTGTGGCTCTTTGTTCTTTTTCAAAGTGTTGAGGTGTGGTCAAAGTGGATTAATTGGGTATGTGAATAACAAAATTTAAGCCTTACAACAAATTCATAGAGTCGGACTTTGAATAAATGCAACACTTGAGTTTTAAACAAACCTTGGGATTTTATTCTAAAATTGTGGAGGTACCGTTGAGGGAGCTGGCAGCTAACATTCTGCTACAAAAACCTCAGGCTGGGGAAAAATAAGGGAGCTAAAACGTGAAATGTTAATGGAAGTGGTGAGGGCGGTCATCACCTATCAGAAAGCACAGCAGAATGGATTCAGGATAGCAAATGCATATCCCTGACCAAGAAGTCACAGTGATTTCTTCAGCAAGTTTCCATCCCGTTCAGATGTCAGTAGATGGGAAAACTGGTGGCCCCATTCTAATGACTGTCTGAATCTCATGACCTCTGAAAAAAAGACATGGATTCACCAACTTCAAGAGAAATTAGGTTTTGCTTTGTTATACATTTTCAAAATATATATGAAATTGGAAATATACAGCTCGATAATTGTCTAAGTCCCAATAAAGTATAGATGTTACATATAGGTGTATGCATGTATTTGCATTTTTAATTGATAACCATTAGCTGTGACAAGTATAGCTACAACTCCTGCAGTCTAACATGTTGCTCACAGGAAAAAAAATTAAGCAGCCTTCTCATCATCACAAATGAAACAATGATAAAAATGAAGCAGTTTTACCCACCTACTCTCCGGTACCCCTTTCACAAACACACACACACCTATACACAGATAATGTATATAAATATTTACATTATGAAGTTACAAGTAAGATGATTAGTTTTAATCAATGATCCAGTGCATTAGACCGACTCACTAAGTGTCGCAAAGTGTTACAGTCGTACAGTGGCCTTCTTCCAAAATTTGTTTTGACTTTAGGTAGTTTAAATCTATTCTCTGAAGCATGTCTGGTAAAAAAACAAAAAAAAAAAAACAGAAAAAAACGTAATAATAATGAGATAGTAATCAAGACTAAAAGATAGCTTTATGTGAAGTACATTTGCCATTTTAAATGTGACAGTTTATCCTGTTATAATCAGTGATGAGGCTGTAAATCTCTCAACTTTAGTTTATTTCCCCCCATTTGTTGCAGTTTGCCATAAGCATACATTTTATTAGGCTCAGATGGGTAACAGATATCATATGAGAAAAAATGAAAGAAGCATCGAATATTTTATGTAGTCTTCCAAAGCTTGAGTCTCTTCTCTTCTTCTGGAGGAATTCACTTTAAATAGAATTTTAACTTCATCAGACAAGTGTAAAATATACAGATCCCTGCAGAGTGATTTTAGAAGAACAAGACAAAGTAGTGTGTACTTAACATGTGGAGGGAATTGAGGTTAAAGCTTTGTAACAGCAACAATCTTAATTGTGTATATTGTATTTATATTTTGGCTCCCCTTAGTAAATGATTTGTAGAAGCTCGTTTTTCTATGCATACAACTGCACATCCTTTTAGGGAATGTCTCCACTAGCTCTTTACATCAACAGACTGAAAAGTTTTGCCCATCCTGCTATGAGACAAACTGGATTGATAGCATCTGCGGACACATATTTTAAAGTCATACCACAGTCTACTTTAGGTTTAGCTATTTACTGAACACATTTCTAGTGCATATCTAATGCATATTTCAAGAACAACATCCTTGTTTTATTATGCTGCTATCTTTACTGTGTAGCAGCAGTGATGTGTGTTCACGGTGAGCTGCAGTGCCCCTTTGTTGATTCTTTGAATAATGTTCTCCCAACCCTGCCAAACAGTTTGGGATGTTTATTATGTCTCAGTAAGTTTACAGTTGTTTTGTTTCATGCTTTTGTTTTGTATCAATAAATTGATCTGTGTTGTACGTTTCCAAATCTTGTTTTAAACACTTGTACAGAATTACGTCTGACCTACATGCTGTGTTTTCATTAATGCTCTCTAATGTTCTGAGGTTATCATAGAACATCTGTATCTATTCATAGTGGCATTAATTAAATCAAATTCAGTGCATGTACTAATTAGATGACATCTGAATGTTATTAGTTGGACTAGATTTATTTGAAACTGAAAAAATACCCACAGTAACTTTCTGATTTTAACTTTAAAAGTTAAAGATTTTTAAGGTTTGAAAATTGAAGATCAATTTGAACCCACTGCACAATTATTTTCTACCTCAATCCAATAAAATACACTGAAGTGTGTAACGACATAATATGTAATCTGATGTATGACTACACAGCAACATTTTCCTCCTTTGTTCAAACAACCTGCCCAAACATTGTCTTTGTAATATTAAAGCAGGGGTTTTGAGACAACATTTAATGTTGCTTAAAAATACATGTCAAGGTCTTTTAAAACCCAGTAAAGATTGCCAGAATGCTACAGCACTCAGAAGAATGGTGGGCAGGCCATGTCCTGCTAACTACAAAAAAGTAGGATCCTTCCTTAAGCTTTGAGGTCTGTGGATATTCGTTATGGAATAATTTCTAACCTGCTCAATTGGTCAGTTCAAGCTTTTAAAATCAATTGAGCAAAGCTGATGGTTTCTTTGGGTCCCTCAGCACATTTTTCTGAATCCTGTTTAATGTCACTCATTTTACAATAAAGTGGAATAGTATAGTTGTAGTGAACTTGCTTGTTTCTGAAAGCGTTTTTGAGGTATGGTTGTCATAGCAATGGAAATTAATGTTTACCAGTGAAACCAATGACCCTGTTTTCGGTCATTAGGAAAAATAACCAAATATGTACAAAATAGTCCTAACTAAAACTAATGTTTCAAAAAAATAAAGTAATTCAGTCTGAAGGTGTATCTTTTTATGCCTTAATGTGAGCAAGCAGCAACTATTTGTCAAAACTAGACAAGTGTTGGTTAGAGAAGGATTTAAACTTTGTGTTTTAACACATCCAGTATCTTTTAAAATCACCAGCACATTCTTTATAACTTCAAAAAACTACAAATTCTTTAATAATAACAGTTTTATAAAATACCAAGTAGAGATTTTAAAGATCTAGTTGTTTGCATCTCCAAATGGAATAAATAAGATAAAATAATCAAAAAGAATGGCTTCTAAGAGCTTTTGAATAGAAAGAAAGCTCTGTAACTTTGGCAAAACTCAAGACACTAATAGCAGCCCAAATTACTACACATCACTTGCATTCTATTTGTTTTTGACTTGGAACAAAAAAAAAACAACAAAAAATCCACATCCATTAAATTCTAATCACACTTTTTTACCATGTTAAGTATTTTACAAAAAACAGTAAGACAGAAGTGAGAAATTTAAACTACCATAATGATTTTAACAAAGGCATCTGGTAAATGGGAGTCAGGAAGTCATTGGCAGTTTATTATCTTTATGCAGCATTTTCCTTATTTCACAATGGAAAGTCTAATTTGAACTTCTTCAGAAACTGTGCTGTCAGCATGTAGGCAAATAAGTGCCAGGAGGTGACATGTTTGTTGAGCATGATAAGCACCAAACAGTATCTTATGGCCCCTGAGGGGGGCCAGAGAGATGAAGGAAGAAGTCCGTGTCAGAAGAACCTATAATAAAGATGATGAGAGGTCCTGGCACAAAGAGGCTGTATTATAAATGTTTTTTAAAGTCAGAATTACAGCAAATTTGCAACACTTTTCAATTTTCAAGTGTGTGTCCTTGAGATTGTTCAACTTCAAGATGGTTATTTTCTAATCAAGTCTTCATTTCCAGTTATTAGCAGATTTGTGGAGAGTTAAAGAGGCTAAAGATATGCTTGTCAGGATCCATCCCCTTGAGTGATTGGTGTTGTGTGTGTGTGTGTATCAGCATGTGAGTGACTGTAAATGTGCACCATCGAACTAGGGCATAGAGCATAATCCTTTAATAAATGTTTGTGTCACTGTGACTGACATTTCCCTCCAGTGCTCTGATAATAGTCTCTGTTTGGGGCTGTCCTTATGTGACCCAAATACCTCTCTCTTTCTGAGAGGTTCTTTGTTTTAATTAGAAACAATGGTAAAAAAGTGTTGGCTGGGAGAGCAGCACCACAGCTCTGTGTTACTTTTCAACCTCCTTCTTAGGGAAATGTAATTTGACAAAATGCGATATTTTTACTTCTCAGCTGCTGCACATTTTTGATACGTTATGTTTTTTATGCAAGAATGCAAGTAGCAATTCTTTTTTTTGATTGATGTTGATGTTTTAATGGATCATCAAATTAAAATCAGAAAGTTTAAGATAAGAATGCATAAACTCAAACAGCACTGTATTTTAAGGGGAGTGCATTTACTTGCCAAAATTACATGCAAAAATAGAAAATAACACATAACATGTTTATTTTATAACTAAATAGGTTTTAAGCACCTCCAAACAATCTGGAGAGAAACCTAAAACTAACAGAAAATTCTTCATTCTTTAGAAGCAATCTAGACTGCACCAAAAAGTGCAAATTATTATCAGTCAGTCAACCCATAATTGAAGGCCTTTATAAAGGTTTCTTAGCAACAAGATATTGGCAAGTAGAATTTGATGATAGGTTAAAGCAAAGAGCTCTCTCAAGGCTTTTGCAGCTGTATTGTTGCTGGCGGGCATTGGTTGAACATCTAAATATTCTGACAACAACTGCTGAAGCCACAATCCACAAGTGGGAAAGACTTCAACTCTCTTTAAAAAGATATGACCAGGTTCTCCTCTTCAATATTTTTTGTAAGAGAGGAGACGACAGCAATAGTTGTTGAAGGGCCAAAAAACACTTTCTGACATTTTTAAAAAGACCTGGAGTTAGCAAGATATGCAACTGCAATAACCTTTAGGAGCACTCAACACACAAGACTTTGATCCTGAAGAAAAATTGACGAACAAAGTTTGTTTCCAGTTTGCTAAACAATGTTTTAACAAGTCAGTGAAATACTTGGAAAGCATTTCCTGGTCAGATGAGGCTGCCACTGAACTTCTCAAATGTCATTGTATACACCATGTTCAAAAGCTCAATAGTACAGATTTGTTTTCTAGTGAAAACACTATTCTAAACACCTTTTCATAAACCTCTTAGTCGTTGTCTGAGAAAGAAATAAAGTGGTTAAAACGGTTAAGTCAGATGACTAGTTTCTCCAATCAAAAACAATATTGATGCTGTCACCAAATTAACTTTTTTCTTCTAGACGTTAAATAAAGTCGTGTAAACATGTTGCTAGTGGGTGTAAAGTAACAGAAATTGTTATTCTCTGATATGTTTGAGCATTTGGTTCTAAACTTGGAAAAATGGATTACTTTTTGTGAAACACCAAGTCCTGTTGTGTCTTTAAAGGTATTTGTGGCGCTTATGCTGTACCCCTGTTTTGTATATTACTAGATATACATATATTAGTAGAGTAAGTTACTTTCACCATAAAAATGTAAAAATACTTGTGTAGTTTTCCTTACTTATTCCCCAGTCTACCTTAAAGACAAAAGTTCAGGACTGTAAATCTCAGTGCATAAATTTCATTTTAATAATAGATAATGTGACACTAAAAATTGATATCATTTAAACAATATTGAATAACTTATATATATATATCTATCTATATATATATATAGATAGATATATATATCTATCTATATATATATAGATAGATATATATATTTAGGCCTTGTTGAACTTGTTGAGCCACAGGTTTGTTGATAATTAAGTCACAAAACCATTTATAGAGTAGTTTGTAACAAACTTAAATGTTGATTCTTAGTATGTTAATAATGAAAAGAAACTTTTATTATTTAACTTTAATAACTGTTGATACTTTTACATTGATGACTCCAATTTAAAACAGCTGATAAGCTAAGTTATCCAATGCTATTTGTCGCCTGTAAGATGATCAAATATGTAACTTAGGATGTAAATGTTGACCTTAAATTCTTGCTCACTTGGCCTCCTGTTCCTATAACCCTAAAGCATTCAGGACTTTAAATATCTGTTCCTTAAAGAGTTTTCTTTAAATTTAGAAAGGAATTTCCAGTGCAAATTGTTAAACAAACAAACTGAATGCAAAAAGCCAAGGTTGGACATTTTATGGACCATTATTTAAAATTATCCCAAACGAATGAGGTTTCGTTTAACATTTAGTTAACCAGGTGTTCAGCACCAGGCTGCATTCATTCTCTTCTAACCACTTTGACTTTCTGTAGTTGCTTGCCCTTGCATTGCTTCAGATCTAAAAGCATAGACTTTGAGCATCATTAATGCTGCAGCCAATTCTAAATAAGGTGTTCTCAGACTATAAAAAGCCTTTTGAAAGTTTTATCAATTTGTGGAGACAGTAGAGTACAATGGCTACTTTGCTTGTGTACCTGAGCACCCAAGGACAGACATACTTCATTTCAAAGGTTACCCAAAGTAAACCACTGGTTACTCCAGTGACAACAATGAAAATTACTAGTTTTTTTTTAAAATATAGAAGTTTGATTCATTTTCTTGATATGCTAATTTGTGGTTCTTGAACTACTATACAAGTTCCACTGGCTTTACCAGAGTTGCCTTAAGTAAGAGGAAATCTGACTTAGGGTGTTTTTTATGACAAAAAAGAGACCAGAACAAAAGTCTGCTGTGATATTTTAAAATGTTTCTCAGTAAAATGATACTTGAATAAGGTAATGCATAAGAGTTCCCATAGGTGATTTATTCATGTATTCATTCTACCTGCATTGACAGGACTAATCCCCAAAAACTTCACAGGTGTCTTATCTTGCACTGGACGGATGCATACTTTGAGGCAGAATATACATTTCTCCCTGTTGAATGAAAAAAGATGGTCCTTACCTCTTGATGTAGCAAGAAAGTTAATTTAAGATTAGCTAACCTGGTGCAAATGTTGTTCTTACCCACTATGGCACTTAACATGCTAATCCTTCATCAAAATCATGCATAAACCACGATTTTGCTTAAATCATGAATCTTATTTAATGAATTGAATAACTCTTATTAGTTCTGTTGTCTGAGTAGCAGCACCTTCTTGTTCCATAAAAAGAAAAAAAGAAAAAAGAACTTTCGAGAATAACTATGATGTGTTGGAGAATATCCTGTGCTGTGCCTAAACTGAAAACAATCACCCACTTTCTCTTGTCAGTAAGGGGTGATGTGAGCCAGAGTGCAATGATTTTGGCTCAAAGTTGAGGCGCAGTAGCTCTTTTAGCAGTTAATCTACGGTATGCAAGGCGGCAACCTATGCATTTTAGCCAAATTTTAAGATAAGGTTCAATTATATTTTAGGTCTTTAATTTTGTATAGCCTTCAGAAACAGTGTGTGATACAGCTACATCATGAAATGTGTGGCAACCTGGTGGAAAGAGGCGGCTTTTTTCTTTTTTTTTTTGTTTTTACTTCTAGACTGGTTGAAAACAACTATATTTCATAAAAAATTAATAATCCATAGTGTTAAAAGCATTATTTCATCCTATATTTGCTAGTTGATCTTGAAAGGCTTAAAAATATAATATAAGACCTTTAAAGCTAATACATCTCCCTGTATAGAAAGTTAACTTCATTCAAAGTTTAGTCACTTGTAAAGAAAGTTAAACTCTTCCTCCTTCACCTGCTTTATTGAAATTCTGCTGGTAGCTCTCTGATTCTTTCAGGTATATTGAATTGTGGATGTGTTCGAGGCCTTGTCACTCAGCAAAGCAGACTTATCCTGAAGACAGCTAATAGCCACTCTGTCTTTAATGCTACTCTTCTTCAGTCGCACTTCAATTCCCACCTACCTACACATGGAGATTTGATGTTAAGCCTCTGAACAAAAGAAATGTGTTTCTTTTTTATTTGTTTTTTGTTTCAGATTTAGAAATCATGATACCTGTTTTTTGTTCTAAATGTGAACTTTATAATTATTATACATTTCAATGGGCACTTCAACAAAATAACCTTGTTAAGTCTTTCTTATTTGTAGCTTTTCTTATCTTCCATATGGCTATAGATAAACAAAATAAACTGTATTGGTTGCCTGTGCGCTGCCTTTTCAAGTCCAATATTCAGGGTTTTGAAACTATTCTTCATAATTAATGTGTTTCTACACGAACAGGTAACGTATTAACTCCACATCAATAACGGTTTACAAAGTTGTATTTCATCTTCTCGGGATTTAGACTTGCATGTGTATTAAGAAAATTATTTTGGTTACTAAAAGTTAAACATTTTTGATGAACCAAAGGTTACAAGTTATCTTGGGTGTGTGTTACCTTCTTTTTGGCAAAATACATGTGCTGATAAAATGCTTTAAATTTAACTCCCCTCCTTATAAATTTTAGCTTTTGCTTTTAACTGAAAGTTTCAGATCAACAAAGAAATTTTGATATTGAATTTCCTTTTCATCTACAGTATTTTCTAAATTATCATTTCATTTCTTTAGGTGGAAAGAGATATATTTAAACCAGCCTCACCATTTGTGAAGAATAAAACATCAGTAGATACCGATAAAATAAAATGTACATTTGCTGGATAAAAGGACCTTTTTTTTAACCTCATCTGACATGAAACCAGATAAACTCTTGCTGTTTTAAATCATTCGACTGAGACATTTTTTTCCTGATGCACTTGCAGCCCTTTATTTAAGTGAGCTTAGAGGAAAGTGTGTGTAAAGAGGAGGAAGTTGTGCAGCAATGGTCCATGCAGGTCCAAGGATGGCTGTGCTGAGGACTCAGACTGTCAGAAGGACATGTTTGGCTTAGTTTTTGTCTAATTTAGATGATTAAGTATTCAGTGATCAATCTGCCTTTAAATATTTTAAAAACAACTACTGGTAGATCATAATGGCCTTTTTAAGGTTCGAACTGATTAATAATTTATTTGTTAACAAAGTTCACTCAAATGCTCAATATTCCATCTAAATATGGACACACCTGAACATGTGAGACAACACAATTTTAAAAATAAGTATTTTAAAACCAGTTGTATAAAAATGTAATCATTATTGTAAACTATTAGATGAAAATAAAATACACAGCTTAAAAAATAAAGGGGAAACTCAAATAACATATCCTAAATCTGAGAGAATAAAATATTATCATTGAATACATACCTGTATGACTTCCCTACAATGTCTAGGTATGCTACTGAGGGATGTCCTCCCTCCCAGACCTGCACTAAAGCATCCGCCAACTCCTGGAAAGTTTTTGGTGCAACATGACGTTGGTGGATGGATCCAGACATAATATCCCAGCTGCTCAGTCGGATTCAGGTCTAGGGAACGGGTGGGCCGGTCCATAGATGCAATGCCTTCATCTTCATCGTAAGGAATTGAAGGTGCCAGTGGTGAATTCTGTGTTCTCTGTCAAGTTCCAAGCATCCTGCATGATGTTGGGCTGTGAGCACAACCCACATCTGTGGAGGTTGGGCCCGCATACCATCCTCATGTAGTCGGTTTCTAACCATTTGTGCAGACACATGCACATTTGTGGCCTGCCGGAGATCATTTTGCAGGGCTCTGGCATTGCTACTCAGATTCCTCCATGCACAAAGCAGTGTAGCAGTCCTGCTGCTGGGTTGTTGGCCTCCTTCACGCCTCCTGATGTACAGGCTTGTCTCCAATTATGGGTCTGCTGGAAATGTGACCAAATCTGCTGGGTCATAAATATACATACAGCAACATAAATTGTCAGTTTTGGTTATGTAGAGAGTTGTGTCAATGAAATTAGCTTCATGTCATGGCCTCTTCACTTCTTGTAAGTGATTCTGATTGACTACAGCTGCTGACTTCTCATGAGCCCATTTAAATAGGGCTCATTTGACCCAGTGATTAGACTCAGCTACAAAAGCTACAATGGGAAAGTCAAAGGAACTCAGTGTGGATCTGAAAAAGCGAATTATTGACTTGAACAAGTCAAGGAAGTCACTTGGAGCCATTTCAAAGCAGCTACAGGTCCCAAGAGCAACTGTGCAGACAATTATTCG